>PISX010002270.1:0-26887 GCA_004024625.1 Mellivora capensis
TTATTTATTTAAAGAGAATGAGTGAGAGAGAGCATGAGAGAGGAGAAGGTCAGAGGGAGAAGCAGACTCCCCAAGGAGCTGGGAGCCCGATGCGGGACTTGATCCTGGAAGTCCAGGATCATGACCTGAGCCAAAGGCAGTTGCTCAACCAACTGAGCCACCCAGGTGCCCAAACCTCCTTTGTTTTTATTAATCTTTCTGTCTCTCAGTTCCCCACTCATTGACTTCTGTGTACTCTAGCTAAATATTCTATAAACTTTGGTGAGATTGAAATAAGATGAACCTATCACACTTTTTTTTCTTCTGGCTCAGACTGGGAAACTTTGAGGTTTAAAATTCATGTATTTGAGAGATTTTTCATAAAAGTTACTAATTTCAATGTGGTCAAATGTATCTTTGCAGAGTTTGTGCATTTTGCATCTTGTTTCAAAAATGCTTTTCTACTCAACAGTCTAAGATAATCACCTATATTTTCTAGTGATTTAAAGTCTTGTTATTGACTCACTTAGAGTTAATTTTTGTGTATAGAGTGAAGTAGGGATACAATTTTCTTTCTTTCCAGTATGTATAATCTTATTTTTTCCCAACTCCACTTACTGAATACTCCCTTTCCCCACCAATCTGATATCTTAGCTGTGTTGTACGGCAATGTTCCAGACCCATGTGGGTCTGTTTCTGGCTCTTCACTCTATTCCACTGGTCACGTTGTCTTTATTAGTTCCACACTCTCTAAATTCTTTAGTAGATCCTAAGTGCTAGAAGTGCAAATATGCACTACTTTTCCTTCTTTTTTGGAACAAAAAATCTTGACCTTTTCTCTCTCCCAGATACATTTTAGAGTCAGCTACTCTTGAGTTTTGCTTGCATTTGCATTGAACCTGGGTCAATTAGAGGAGAATTAACATTTTTGTGATATGAAGTTTTCATAAATATGAACGTAGCATCTCTCAACGTATAAGTCCTCTTTTTAAAAAAGATTTATTTTTGTATTTATTTGAGAGAGAGAGAGAGCACGAGGGTGGGATGGGACAGAGAGAAAGGAAGTGAAAGTCCTAAGCAGACTCTGCACTGAGCACAGAGCCAGACACAGAGCTGGATCTCAGGGCCCTGAGGTTACAGCCTGAGGTAAAACCATCATGATCTGAGCTGAATTCATGGGCCGGATGCTTAACTCACTGTGCCACCCAGGCACCCTATTTAAGTCCTTTTTTTTTTTTTTTTAAGATTTTGTTTGTTTATTTGACAGATCACAAGTAGGCAGAGAGGCAGGCTGAAAGAGAGAGGGAAGCAGGCTCCCTGCTGAGCAGAGAGCCCGATGTGGGGCTCTATCCCAGGACCCTGAGATCATGATCTGAGCAGAGAGTTTAACCCACTGAGCCACCTAGGCGCCCCTTAAGTCCTTTTTAATATCCTTTAATAAAGTTTTATAATTTTTCTGGAGAGATTTGCATGCCTTTTGTTAGATTAATTTCTAGGTTAATTAAAGTTGACATTTTCTGATTCTATTGTGAAAGGTGTCTTTTAAAGTCTGTATTCAATTTTTTTTTTGCTGATGTATAGAAACGGAGTTGCTTGTATATTAATTTTACTTTCAGCCATCTTGATAAATTCTATTATTACTAGTAATTTGTATGAAGATTCTTTTGGATTTTCTAAGATTTGCTTGAAGCAGTAATTTTTAATCTTTGCACATATAATACATATATAATTTTATAAATTTTCACAGACTGAACACACCTAGATAAGACACAGTATCATCAGCACACCAAACGACTTCTCTACTTATTCCCATTCTTTTCCTCTTCTCCAAGAGTAACCTCTATTCTGACTTCTATCCCATAGATAAGTTTTGCCGATTTTTGGCAAAATTTATATATAAATGAACAAGATGAACCTATCACACTTTTTTTTTTTCTGGCTCAGACTGGTAAACTTTGAGGTTTCTTTGTATCTTGCTTCTTTGTTAAATCTTGTTTATAATATCCATTTATGTATTTTTAAAATTCTCACTGCTCGATAGAATTTCATTGAGCAAACATACTACTATTCTTTGAAGGCCATAGGGTGGTTTCCAAGTTCAAGCTATCATGAACAGTGCTGCATTTTGTAAAGAAAATGTATACTTTTTGGTTGGATATAAACCTAAAAGTGGAATTGGTGGGTCATAGACTATGTGTGGTAGGCAGAAGACTAAGAATTCTAGGATGGCCCCAGTGACTTCTGTCCCATGGTGATATTCTCGTAATTATGTTATATGGCAAAAGGGATTTTGAAGGTGTAATTAAGGTTACTAATCAGTTGACCACAAATGAAGCCAAAATTATGGTTGGTCTGAAAGAATATGATGCAAGGCATCAGCAGCTTCTGCTGTGCTAAATAAGAACTCAAGGTTGGTGATTTTTTTTTTTCCTTTCGGTTCTTTGAAAATATCAGTCTGTTGTGTTTTGGTTTCCATGGTCTCTTGAGAAGTCAAATCATTCTTATTTTTTCTTCTTTCAAAGGAATTTTTTTTCTAGCTATCTTTGGGAACATTTTCTCTTTAGTTTTGGTTTCCATTAGTTTTACTATGATGTGCTTAGTCAAGCTTTTCTTTATTCTGTGAGGTTTATAGGGTCTTTTATATCTGTATCTTGAGATCATTCATGAAATTTTAAGAAATTCTCAGCCATTATCTGTTCAGATATTGCTTCTGCCCCATTCTCTTTCCTTCTGGGAACTCCAGCTCCACACTGTATTCTTATTGCTGTATGTCTAGGTCTCTCTTCTAGTTATTAGTTGCAGTAAAACCAATCATCTCAAACTTAGTGTTATAACATAACAACCATTTTATTAACAACCATTTATTATACTGGTTTCCACTATGCTCAAGGTCTGGGCCCTAATTCCAGCATGGGGGAGGTGGGGGGAAGGAGGTGCTTCCCAATAGTATCTACCTGGAGATAATGTCAGATCCCACAGGTTAAGGACTCAGTCCCACAAAACTGTCTTTCACTTGAGATGTCCCTCATGAATCTAGCTTGTTACCTGTGTTTCTGACCAGCTGGCTCTAAATCCAGCTCCTTGGGTTTGGTGAACTTATGAGAGTGGCTCATAGACCTCAGGAAATCAATTTTCCCACCAAATCACCAAATTATTACAGAAGATATTAATACCAGATGGAGACATACACAGGGTGAGGGCCCCCAAAGAGGATCTTTTGTTACGATGGAGTTTAGGCCTGGCACAGTGACACATGGAAGTGTTTTGGTTCCCCAACCAGTTCTGGAACCACATGGTTGGTTCTTCAGGCAACCAGCCCCTAGCTTTAGGTGAGGGTCCAAAGTCACCACAGTAACACAACAAAAAACTTTCTAGCTCTTATCACTTGGGAAATTCTAGGGGTTTTAGGAGCCATGTGTCAGAATAAGACCAAATATTTATTTCCTATTTTATTAAAGATTTATTTATTTGAGAGTGAGAGAGAAAGTAGGGGGAGCAGAGGGAGAGGGAAAGGGAGAGAATCTCAAGCAGATTCCCTGCTGAGCACAGAACCCAATGTGGGGCTTGATCTCACCACCCTGAGATCATGAGCCCAGCTGAGATCAAGAGACAGATGTTGAAATAACTGAGCCACCCAGGTGCCCCTGTATTTCCTTTTTTAATTCATCATATCACAAACCAACCTAGATTCAAAGGCAGTGGACTTATATTCTTGCCTCTTGATGGGTAGATTATCAATAATTTTAGGATTGTATTTTATTTACTTATTTTTTAAAGATTTTATTTGTTTGGGAGAGGGAGAGAGAGAGCACAAGCAGGGGCAGAGGCAGGGAGAAGAAGTAGGCTCCCCACCGAGCAGGGAGTCTGACACAGGGGTCAGTCCTAGGACCCCAGGATCACAACCTGAGCCGAAGGCAGATACTTAACCAACTGAGCCACCCAGGTACCGCTTTAGGATTATATGTTAAAGCCACACAGTTTCCCACCCTCTCGTTAGTATTTACCATTGTTTTGTTTTTCAGTGCTTCATTCTGCTTTCCTTTGACCTGTCTTCTCCTTCATTAATTCTTGCTTCAGTATATTAATGCACTATTAAACACATTGAATGATTTTTTAAATTTCAGTTATTGTATTTTTCATCTCTACTCTTTCCATTTGTTTCTCTATTTATGCTTCCCATTATATGCTGAATTTTTCAATCTTGACTTCTATTACCTTGAGTGCTTGAGTATGTTCAGGATAATTATTTTAGTGTTTTATGATTGATAATTCCATTATCTGAATTCTGGATGGATGTCTTTCTTTTGTGATATTTCTCTTGGCTTTTGTTATCTTGTCTTCTCATGTGGCTGATTGCTTTTTATAGATTTCAAGATATTTTATATAAAACATTAAAAATAATTTAAAATTTTGCATATCAATGCACATGCAAATTTTAGAATCAAGTTGCTTAGCTCCAGTAAAAAATGTTTTGGCATTTTTTTTTTCTATATTTATATATTAACTTGTGAAGAACTGACCTCTTTATGAGGTTGAGTCATTGTATCATGGGATATCATTCTGTTTATTCATCTCTATTTTTAAAGTTTTATACATAGAGATTTTATACATCTCTTACTAAGTTTATATATAGATGTTTAACTGTTTTGTTGCTAATGTATATGGCTTCCTCTTTTCCGTTACTCCATTTAACTGTTTTCTTTTCATTGAAGGCTGTGAATTTTTGTTTATTAATTTATATCCTGCTATCTTACTAAATTCCCATATTATTGGTATTTAATTTTTTATTAATTTTTGGGTGGTTTCCAGGTATATTATCCAGGTATATTCCCTCTTCTTTCTAGTTCTTATGCCTCTTGTCCTGTTCCATTGGCTGATCCTTCAAATGCAATGTTAAATAGTGATGTAGATAATGGGCATTTCTGTTTTGGCCCTGACATTAACAGGAAAACGTCTACTAAGTTCTGTATTAAGAAAATAGCCATCGATTACTATTTTAATTGTTTTTGCTTTTTTTAACCATGTCAAGAATGGGTTTTGAATGTGTTAATTTCCTTCTCAGTATCTGCTAAGACACTATTAAGATCTATTAAGTACCTAGTAAGATGATAATTTAAATATTCTCCTTAGATCAGTTAATGTAGTCAGTAATATTTGGGCAGTGGAGGAAAGGTGGGGGACCTTTTCTAATTTGCACAAAGGCATCATGTTTTTCCTGCTTCATTGGCTATTTCTCTGCCTCGAATGCTCTTCTCCCAGATATCTACATGGCTTACTCTCACTTTTTCTGCTTCTTTGTTCAAGGCCCCTTTTTCTAGGAGGCCTATTCTAACTCTCCCCTTTAAATTGCTCATTTCTGTCCTTCATTGGCTACCCCAGTCTCCCTATCCACCCCACCATTGCCCTGTTCTGTTTACTCTGCACTTACCAATTTCTAACACACTATACATAGTTACATACACATATGTGTGTGTGTGTGTGTGTGTGTGTGTGTTTATTATATGTTGGCTGCCTCCACTAGAAGTATGCTGTATGAGTATGGAAATTATGTCCTTTTAAAAACATTTTTTTGATAGATTATATTTTCAATACCTAGAGTGGTACATGGAGCATAGTAAGCACCCCAAAATACATATTTTATTAATGAATAAATGAGATTGGAGACAATGATGAGAGGGAGCATTTGGATTTGAGCTTCCTTTTCAAGAAGAGCTTGAACTTAAGAATTTCAACAGCATTTCAAGATGAGGTTATAGAGGCAGTCACTGAGATACAGGACAGAAATAGAAAGACTTTCATGGTAGAATTTGTACACACTTTGTCCCATTATTGGGCATCACACATTGTAGAGCTCCATGAATAAAGCATTTTATTAATCCTGTGATTATTTGTGAATAGCTCAATTCTATCACTCAGCATTTTGTGTATTAAACGTTTTAACTGGTTCAGTGTAAAGATTCCAGATATGTGGTGGTTTTGGTAATCTTGCTTTGGCAGGTCTTCATTTTAAAATTTATACGTATCTTCCTCGACTTACGTCAGGGTTACATCCCAATGAACTCCTCATATCCTGAAGATAGTGTAAGTTGGAAATGCCTGTAATGCACGTAACAATGGGTGAACATCCCAGCTTAGCCTAGCCTACCCTCATTGTGCTCAGAGGACTCACATTAGCCTACAGTTGAGCAAAACCATCCAACACAAAGCCTCATTTGTCATAAAGTGTTGAACATCTCCTGTAATTAGTCGAATATGCTTCTGGAAGTGAAAACCAGGGCAGTTGCCTGGGTGCAGGATGATCGTCCCTGTGTCGGGGGTTCACCCTTGGGACGGTGCGGCGGGCGGGGAGCTGCCAGCATCATGACAGAGTACCCTACGAGGGACTGCCAGCCTGGGAAAAAAGCCAAATTCAAAATTTCATGGTGGTTTCTAGTGAATATGTATCGCTTTTGCACCATGGTGAAATAGGACTTGGTCAGTCGAGGATATTCTATACTGGGAACCTCAAGAGAAAGAGCAGAAGTGATCCCAGCTTTCCGGATCTCTGACAGGCCCTGTCAGGGCCTTGGGGCTCCCCCTACACTGGAGCTCTGGGTCTCCTCACCTCCTATCCTGCCCTTGGGCTAATTGCGTCGCCTGCGACTTTCATAGTTTTGCCATTTGAACTCTCATTTAGAGATGATTTTTACTACAAAGAGTTAAAAAATCAGAGCATTTTAGCCACTCTAAAATTTAGAAATAGGAATTTGAGACAAATTAGATTTTTCTAATAGAAATGTTCTGAGCCTGATGCCCTAAAGGGGAGTAAGGAAACCAATTAACTTTAATTTCAATAATCATGTCTTAAGTAGCAAATGAACCAAGTTCTATTGTTAAAGAACAACTGTATTAAATCCCTGAAAGGTTAGCTTCAAAATGGCATTAATGGAGTGGTTTCATGTCTTACTAATGAAGTAAGTTTCCATTGGTCACTGTAACTTCTGTTTGTTGTCTCACTGGGCATTGTTACTGAGCGGAGAGGAGGGGACTTGAGAGCAAGGATAGAATAATCGTGTGAAATTGCCAGTGATGTTTGTCTTGCTAGTAACATTTTTTTTTTAAGTGACAAAGAGAAAATTTTATTCCTGAGAAAAAATAGTATAAGAAAATGTAAGAAAATCTTGTTTTCTTATTCTAAAACTTATGTATATGGCATATGATTTTCTGTTTGTAGTTGCTCTTTGAAAATAATGTATTTGTGATGACCGAGATCACTGTTTATAACCACAATGACTGAGTTTCAGCCAATATTTATAAACATGAAGGCAACCATCAACAATGTATTAATAAGAATATTATTATACTAACATCTGGCAGTGGGTTAATGCTGAAGATGCATTTTAAAAAATATTTATTTATTTATTTTAGGGGGGAGTGGGGGAGAGAGAGGGAAAGGGGCAGAGAGAGGAAGAGAGAGTCTAAAGCAAACCTCCCGCTGAGCATGGAGCCCAACGCAGGGCTTGATCTCACAACCCTGAGATCATGACCTGAGCTGAAACCAAGAGGTGGAAGCTTAACCAACTCAGCCACCCAGGTGACCCTGAAGATGCATTTTGGATGAGCATATGTAATTGAGTAGAAAGAACGTGAGTTTGGCAGATAGACAGTATAAAGCTAGATCATGGAAGGCTTTCAGTGCTATGCTCCAAGGCTTGAAACTCTATTCTTATGCTTTCTCTATGTCGTCCTCACGTGCTGCCTTTGTGACCTTAGGAAAGCAGGTTAACCTCGCCGAGACTCTCTCTTTACCTCTAATATGGGGATAATAAGGAGAATTAACAGAAGTAAAGCGTGTGACTGAGGCTGGCACACCGTGGAATGAATAAGAAGTAGTGGTCTTAGTATTGTCGCCTAGAAATGAGATGCTACTTTCTGCTCTCTTTCGTTATCCAGTTTTGCATATCACACATCAGTATCACATCGTGTGCCCTACTAATGTTTTCTGTGTTCCTGGGGGAGCCTTTTAATTTTCCCTGTGCTATTTTGTAGAAGAAGTCTAAAGAAGCCCCCACAGAATTTTCCAAAATGGAAAATGGTGTGGCTTGACAGAAAAGGGCAGAAGCCTTTAAGGTTTGGTACACCAAAGCCTTGACTTTTCTGATGCTACTTTTTCTCTTCAGAACAGACACTGCCTTGGCTGGCAACATGACCTGTGACTTGATCCAATTATTTATGCAAATCAAGACAATTATTTTTTCCTGGGAAGGACTCGGTGAAATGATGCTGTAGAAAAATCCAGTGCATTTCCAACATTGCTTGCTCCACAGTGATACTATTTTATAGCAAGAGGAAAATGATTTGGCAGAAAGCTCTTCCACCCCCACACGGAAAGTACATAATATCATGTTTGTGTTGAAACTTTTTCTTCCAAAATGTCATAACCCCATAAGAAAGAGAATTAAAATCCCGTTATTTTAATTTCCATCTAGCCACAAGATAAGTAAAGTTATCATTGAAATTCTAATTAAATGGGATGATTGACTAAGGTAGCACATCAAAGAAGAGAAGTGAATATGATAAGTCGAAGACTTATTAATTAGTCTGCGTGGAAGAAATTCCAGGGATGTCAAGCTGAGCCTGCTGCAAGGAGAAAAAAAGCAGACAAGAAAATGTTCGTTTCTTTGAAGTTAGGAACTGAGATAGGGATGGCGGTAATTGTGTCTGACTGGATCCAGTAATGAAGAGCTGTAAATCAGACCTCAGAATCGAAGGAAAGATTCAAGTAACGAATTCGACCGCCCCCTTCCCCCCGCCCCCCCGCTGCGAAGAAACAGAATGCAGAACACACTAATTGACCCAGCCTATTTCCCAGTAGTTCTCTGTTATTATTTATTAATTTTTAATTTCTGAATTATTTACGTCCTGGGAAGTTATTCTTGACAGCCTGTTAGGCGTGCCAGAGTTAATGGAGGATGAAAGGACTGGTACCAGAATTAGCAGGGATGTAGTCACAGGCTACTGGATTTAATGATTGGGGAAAGAAAAATTGATTTCACACAGCGTGTCACTTTATACTACTTTAGGGACACACCAGCTATTTGATTAATTGAGGAATAACCAATTCAAAGTATATTTGAAGTGTAAATGAGTCACACTGCTCAGCTGTTTATTTTTCCCCTCTCTCTGAGAGAGCTGAATTTTCTGAAGCCAACAATGAAAAGCTGATGGAGACACTCTCCCATGCTCTCAATGCACACCTGTTTGATTTGTATTAAACTCAGAAGGGAAGAGAACCCTGCTGTACGAGAGAAGATGTTTTCACTTTTCTTCTTCCTTCCAATCTCTTCATGTGATTTCTTCACTCAGGCCTGTGGCAGAGCAGTGGTTGCCGTCTGCATTCCTGAAGAACAAGGGTTGAGAAAATGTCCCTTGTTTTGTGGCTGTGAGCAATGAGCAATCAGAAAGAAGCAGAGCTTGCCAATGAACAGCAGGAACAAATAGAAGAAAAATGTGTTAAAACAATGACTTTCACGAACAAAGGGAAGAAGATTAATCTATTAGGAAAATGAGTGAGGCCGAAATACACCATCCCCATCTAGCCTAAAAGTTCTGCATCGTTTATGGCTTCTCCCTTCCCAGCCAACCTCACTAGCTTTGGTAGGTCTATTTCTGACATCTTTGTTCATCTCTCTTTGGCCAAGTCTCCAGCTGGTCTGGTCTCCTTAAGTAAAATCACCCTCCTCCACGATAATCTACACCAGGGCTTCTCAAATTTGAATGTGCAAACAGATCACGTGGGGACTCTTGCTCCTTTGTGGGTTTATATTCGGTGGGTCTAGGAGGTGAGCTGAGATTCAGCAGATGTGATAGGCTGTCTGGTGAAGCTCATGCTGCTGGCCCTAGACCAGACTTTGAGTACAGGGGCCTACAAAACTCTGATGAACTCATGGTCTTTGAAACACTGCTTTTAACCACGTAACTCTCATTCAGAAACCTTAAATGATTTCCAGTACCTGCGATTAAATACAGATTCCTTATCCTGGCATTCAAGACCTTTCTGGTATGATCACAACCTGTCCTCCTGGACATACCCTACTATTTCCCACCTCCTTGCTTTTGTTTTTGCTACTTCTTCTTTCTGAATGCTTTTATCTTTGGAAATTCTGCCAGTGCCTTGAGGCGTGTTTCTAATACCTTCCAAAACTTCCTGATATCTCTGATGTTAAGTCTTCTAACAACCCCCACCCCAGCAAGTTCTCCTTCAAAAAAATTTTTTTAAGATTTTATTTATTTATTTGTCAGAGATGTCACAAGCAGGCGGAGAGACAGGCAGAGAGAGAGAGGGAAGCAGGCTCCCTGATGAGCAGAGAGCCCAATGCGGGGCTTGATCGGAGGACCCTGAGATCATGACCTGAGCTGAAGGCAGAGGCTTAACCCACTGAGCCACCCAGGCGCCCCATCTCCTACTTCTGTTTTACTTCTTCCTTGCTATATGGTATCTCCAATCTTACTGGCATCTAATGTACTTGCTTCTCCCTCTGCACACACAAGATGGTGAGTTATATCAGGGTGGGGACTGTTCTTTATCTTTGTATCTTTCCCAAGTGCAGGTGCAGAGCACAGAATGTATATCTAACAAATATTTAGTTAAAACTGAACTATGTAAAAGGATTCTCTCCATGGTCATTCCTATCCTTGAAACTTGTAGCATCACTGGATTTCCTTAAAATAGCCCACAAGTTATTATTTCTTTTTCTACATTACTCTCTCATCCATCCACTTAACTGTTTACTCATAAGCATTTGAATGTTCTCTTGGTGCCAGGTGCAGTGGCAGGGGCTGCAAATACAGAAGTGAAACCACAGCCCTTGCCCCTTAAGATCCCCTCCCCCCCCCCCACATACCAAATTTTTACATCCCGCTTCACCACTTTTATCTTTCCTAACTCTAACTCCAAAATACAACCTTAGATCTAAGCTATATTTATTTACCTTAAAACTCTCCTTGATAATTCTTGTAGCTGTTACAGGTCCAAGCATCATTACCTGAGAATATGGACTGCCCTGAATCCTGAGGAACCTGCTCTTTTTCCTTTTTTTTTTAAATTAATTTTTAAAAAGATATATTTTTTTTTCAGAGAGAGAGAGAGCACGACCAATGGGGAAGGGCAGAGGAAGAGGGAGCAGGGTCTCCTCACTGAGCAGGGAACCTGATGCAGGACACAATCCCAGGATCCTGGGATCATGACCTGAGCCCAAAGCATACACTTTACCGACTGAATCATCCAGGTGCCCCCTTCCTCCTCTATCTTGACTTTGTATGTTTTCATTCTCCTCTCCAAAGGATTTAAAGATCCTTAAAGCCTTGGTCATTCAACTACAATTCCTACTCTACTTGCCCCATACCCAGTTTCTGGCATCGTACTAGTTCTCAAACTGTTGCTTCTTCCTGTCCTAGGCTCCTTAAGGGTGAGGCTCTGCCATGTATTTAACAAACTTACTCCAGCACCAGAATTGTTCTCAAGTTATTGCCCCTTCCTTTCTTCTCTCTTTCTCTGTTGTTCTCTCTTTTTGTATCTCATACCCTTACCCTACTGTACTTTCCATCCTTAACCTCTATATCCTACCAAATCCAGAGGGAAAAAAAATTTCCAAAATCTCCTAATTTTATATCTACTAGAGAGATTCAGACAAAAATAACCACAACAAGCATTGTGTCATGAAATGTATGACAGGAAAATGTCCAAGGGTCTAACTACAAATAAAACAGAGACAAAGGAAATTGTATTGTGGTTCCTTAATGGCAAGTAACAGAAGGCAACTCTTGCTAACAAGCAAAACGAGAAGGATTCAAGGGTTACTCAGAGAACAGAAGATAGAATTCAATAGAGTTGAATTTAGGTGAGCAAGAATGCCACCCAGTTAGAAACTGATTCCTTAATGCCCATGCCAGGAGAACCTGCTTATGTCTAGATCTTAAGCTCTCTCCTAAGAATTGACTCATAGATAGAGTAACCCAAAGAGGGAAAAGGATTGGAGCTGATCCAGTCCCCTTTGGGAGACTTGTTATGGATTCCTGTATCCCCAGAGCTGTTTGGGTTCCAATTCTTCTCGAATGCTGGATGTTCAGCTTTTTCTTCAACTGATTTTTACCACTGGCAGCCTGCTCAGTAGAAGTTTGCTCACCAACAACATGGTGTAGCAGAAATGAATCTTATACAATCTACAGGGACAACTCCTTCATCTCTCAGTACATGAGCATTTTACCTTCATGCTTCTACTCAAATTTTCCCATCAGCCTAGGATCTCCTTCTCCCTACGGCCCTTCTCACTTGCTCTATGCCTACTCTTTTCTTATTTTTTAACATGTATATCACCTACAGAAGTGAATCAAGTTAGTCTAAGTTTTTTTATGAAAAAATTCCATGCACATCAAAATTAAAAGAATTCTACAATGAAACTCACCTACGTTCTGCCAAAGGTCAATAATCTTTAATATTTTGCTTTCTTCACTCTAGATATTTTCAAAGTAAATTTGACATCATGACATTCCCCTGCCAAACATTTACCATGCAACCTCTAAGAATAAGGATATACTCCTACATAACACAGTTTCACTGTTATGCATCAGAAAATTAATATCATTTCCATGTTGAATTCACCCAGTTGTTTCAAGAATGTCATATATATTTTTTAAACCAAGATGAAATCAAGTTGTTCACTCATTGCATTTGGTTCTTAGGTTTCTTTAGTCAGTTTTCGTATAGAACAATGCACTGTCCTTTTTATCATGATGTTGCCTTTTTGAGAGCAGCAGGTCAGTTGCCTTGTACAATGCCTCGCATTTTGGATTTGTCTGATTATTTTTCTCATGTTGTCATTTAACTAGCTCCGCATTCCCCTTTACTTTCGGTAAACTGAAAGTTAGGTGTAGCGGTTTGATTAGATTCATGCTAAACATTTTCAGCAAGACTACTTAGGGGATGTTGTGTGTCTGTCTCATTGCATCATATCAGGGGTCATATTACATCTGTTGTTTCACTATTAGTGATGCTAAGTTTAACCACTTGATTAAGGTATGGCCCCAAGATCACGCCATTTTAAAGTTAAAGTTTTCACCGACTGTTTTTCCATGCCCAGATCAAATGTGATACTTTAATCTCTTCCCCTTATGTATTTTTTTACTTAAAAAATTTTTTTTTAAAAAGTAGTCTCTATGCCCAACGTGGCACTTGAACTCATGACCTTGAGATCAAGAGCTGTGCATAGTCTGCCAACCAAACCTGCCAGATGCCCCCACCATTATGTATTAATTGTCACTTACTTTGTTAAAAATATCTACATTGCACTACTTTTACTTTGTACTGTGGTAATAGTTGTGACATATGTTTTTCTCCTAGATGGTGAAATCCTTAAGGGGAAGGTTGATATTTTATTCATTTTATCATCTTTAAGTTTATTCTGAGGAAAGAAACAGGGTATAAATGTATATATAAATAAAATGTATTTCATTTATATTTGAAGCCCTAATGTCCAACGTACAGAAGATTCTTTATGAGGAATGATTGAGCCTTGGCTGTTCCATCCCTCAGAATGGTCTATCAGTGAATGAAATAAATT
Organism: Mellivora capensis; assembly: GCA_004024625.1. NCBI lineage: Eukaryota > Metazoa > Chordata > Mammalia > Carnivora > Mustelidae > Mellivora > Mellivora capensis. The sequence continues at coordinate 13,578 of PISX010002270.1, forward strand.
TGAATTTGCTCATTTATTATAAACTGTTTTCACTGAGCTTTGGAACCACAGTTTCAAACAGCTGGTAGCTCCACTTCAAACAGTGGAATCTGGAGGTTTACCCTAAAAATCCATGGCCATTTATTGCTGATCAAGCCCCTACACAAGTCTTATAGTGAGAGGGTGATTTTACTGAGTTCTTGGCTAAGAGAAGTTCAAATATTATCCAACGTATTCAGTTCATGAGACTAGATAACTGTTTAAATGAAAAGGCAGATTTTTACTTCATAACAGTTCTAAAGGACTCATTGAGAATAACCTTCTTAAGAAAGGGCAGCCAAGGAAGTTCCAGTGGCAATATAAATTAATATGACTTAAAAGGCAAAATCTATAGTGAAGATGAAGCAAAGGGAAACCATAGAAAGTCTTTGTTGGGATGTTTATAGCTGGTATCAACACAGGAGTGAGAAATAATTTAAACTTCTAGTTACTAAGGAATATGACAAAGCAAGAAACATTGTGTTCTGGTATAGAAACAGACCAATGGAGCCGATTGCAGAGTTCAGAAGTATATCCTCGTGTATACAGGATATGATATTTGATCAATGTGGTGCTACAAAAAATGAAAAAGGATGGCTTGTTTGGTGTATGGTATCGGGAAAACTGTCTCATCAGCTGGAGAAGAAGCCGGACTTTTGACTTACACCATACAAAGATGAATTCTAGATGAATTAAAAACCTCACCGAGAAGTTGAAAATACAGAGCAAAAGAAAATGAAGAATATCTTTGTGAAGTTTATCCAACCATGAAAGCACAAGTCATAAATGAAAAATGGATGATTTAAGTACATCATAATTAAGGCTTTTTTTCTTGTTCAATGAAGGATACCCAAAACAAAGTTAATAGGGAGAGAATAGTTGCAGCATCAAAAGCGAACGAGGGATTAATATCTAGGTCATTGCTGTCCACTAAAAACATAATGGGAGCCACATGTGTAACTTAAAACTTAAAATATTCTAGTAATCACATTTAAAAATAAAGAAGTGAAATTAATTTAATAGTGTGTTTTGCCCAATAAACCCAAAATATTGGTATCTCAATGTGTAATCCAAAAAAAATTATTAATGAGATATTTTTAAAATTTTCTATACTAGGTACTTGAAATCTGGTGTGTGCGCTATACTACAGGACATCTCAGTTTATGATTTAGACAATAAATTTTCATTGGAAGTATATGATTTATGTTTGTTTTCATTCAAAGTTGGCTCACATGCCACAATTATTCCAAACATACTTGACATTTTTCCAATAAGTATATTAAGTTCCAAAAGGTATTTTCCATTAATATTAGCAATCATGTTGACAAAAGTGGTTTATTTTTAAAAGAACTGATTTGACACTGAAGTAAAAGCATATCAATTTAGAAAACTGCACTGATCCAAGTTAAGTAAATTTATCATCGTGACTACTTAGTATTATTTACATTGAGTTCAATGGGGGTATTGCATAATCTGAAAAGTAATTCTAAATTTACTAATATAACAAAACATTCTTCAAACTTTTTCTCATGAGTTCTTTTTCTTTTTTGCAATCAAATTACAAAATGGCATTGATTACAGTCAGAGTCCCCTGCACTTCGATTCATATTAGAAAAATGCGTAAAATCATAATTGTCCATTTGTATTATGAAGCATTTCAACCTCAACAAAAATTCTTGTACCTATCTAACTGGTCAAAACCTTTCTTTGAGTTTTCAATTTAAACATTTCATATGTAGTTTGATATCTGTGGGAAAATATAAGTCACACTGCTGTTTTCTGTCTTAACTTATCAAATATTTAGCAAGCATTCCTCTGTTTCATGATAATCTTAAGTTGGACATAGAACTATCTTCTTTTTTTTTAAGATTTTATTTATTTATTTGACAGACAGAGATCACAAGTAGGCAGAGAGGCAGGCAGAGAGAGAGGAGGAAGCAGGCTCCCTGCTGAGCAGAAAGCCCGATGTGGGGCTTGATCCCAGGACCCTGGGATCATGACCTGAGCCGAAGGCAGAGGCTTTAACGCACTGAGCCACCCAGCTACCCCGCACTATCTTCTTATTTATCTATTTTTTTTTAAAGATTTATATATTTATTTGAGAGAGAACATGCACGCATGAACCAGGGGAGGAGCAGAGGGAGAGATAAAATGAGAGAAGCAGACTCCCCACTGACCATAAGCCAGACGTGGGGTTATCATCACCATAAGGTCATTGCCCTGAGATCATGACCCTGAGCCGAAATCAAGAATTGGACGCTTAACCAACTGAGCCACCCAGGTGCCCCAACAGTATTTTTAAAAAATCCTTTCATGACTCTATCAACAAGCACTGGCAACAGACACTGACAAGATCACTAAAATTATGGTCTTCTATTTCTTTCGACAGTGCCATAAACTGGAAATGATTCAAAGCATTTGTACGTTTTACCAGATAACTTTTAAACAAGTGTACCCATAACACTTTTCATAGAGTCTGCTTCAGAAAACTAAGCGTAAGTATTTTCAATATATTATCCTTTGGAATGAGGCAGTAAAAGAACAGCAGCAGCCCCTTGTTTTAAATTTCCAATAAATCTGGATTTGGGGCCTAAGAGAAATGGACCACTGTGTCATGTTAGAAACACAATGTTTATGTCTAGCTGAAATTCTTCTTTGAAGGTTATAAAAGATTAAAAAATATCTGTACCACAAGCTCATCCCCCCCTTCCGATTTGATAAGACTTCATAATTTTGAAAGTCCTTTGAGAAACAAATATACCAAAGTATTGATGGACAATGTCTCTTATGCTCACTGACCCATCTAAATTAAAAAAAAATACTTACAATTTGTCAAATTATGAATCAATTGATCTTTGATATTTAAAAAAAATTTTTTTAAAGATTTTATTTATTTTTTCAACAGAGAGTGAGCGAGTGGCAGAGGGAGAGAGAGAAGCAGGCTCCCCACTGAGCCAGGAGACCAATGTGCGGCTCAACACCGGGGTTGATCCTAGGACCCTGGGATCATGACCTGAGCCAAAGGAAGATGCTTAACTGACTGAGCCACCCTGGTGCCCCTGATGTTTGATATTATTAGAAAGGTCTGTGGGAAATTATTTGGTGGCTTAATTGTGATCTTTCACTTTTTGTACAAAATCTCAGTCTTTTCTTCATAATTTTCTATCAATATTTCCATAACTAAAATCACTTACTTTACTACATGTCTCAAAATGTGATTTTCTATTGATAGATTCATGGATTCAAGGATCTGAAACATTTTTTAGCTGATTAATATTATAAACTCAGATTCTGTTAAAAACTTTTAGGAGTTTTTTTTATTGGACATTTAATTCCCACATCAAGCTAATTTTATTGATACTTTTTTACTACCAAGAGGAATTTTTTTAATCAAATTCACTGTGTATTTCTTCATATTGTCCAATTTATTACCTAAAATATATTTTTTAAAGATTTTATTTACTTATTTGACAGAGAGAGAGAGAAAGAGAGGGAATACAAGTAGGGGGAGTGGGAGAGGGAGAAGCAGGCTTCCCACTGAGCAGGGAGCTCAATGCGGGGCTTGATCCCAGGACCCTGGGATCATGACCTGAGTCCAAGGGAGACACTTAACGACTAAGCCACCAAGGCGCCCCATATTTAAAATATTTTTTTTAATAAAACAAATAATTTTCTTCATTTTGCTATGTTGCTGCAAATTTTAGTTTCCCCATTCATTATAAATTTGTGATATACTTCTGGTCTTTTTTTTTTTTTTGGTCCAGTTGAAGTCCTATTGTCTATATCTCCACTTGATTCACATCAGAGAATGCCTTTGTTTTATGCCTAACATCGGTTCACTTAGTTTTTAAGCTAGAAAAATTATTTACTTATATTAGAATTAGGATAGTAGGTATTTAGACCTAATTAGCTCTCAGGCAAAGGAAAAGGAGGAGAATTTGTTGCCAGCAGACCTACCTTTAAAGAATAGCTAAGAGAGATTCTCTAAAGGTAATGGTAACTTTAGGCCTAGAACTTAAGAAACAAAGAAAGAAAGGTGGTTTGGGTAAAAATAGGGGTAAACATAATAGGCAGATTCTTCACCTCATGGGTTTTTAAAATCATGTTTGATACTTTGTATTAGTTTTCCATATTGCTGCTATAACAAATAGCCACAAATATAATAGCTTAAATAATGCAAATTTATTATCTCACAATTCTTAAGGTCAGAAGTTTAAAATGAGTGTCACTGGGCTAAGATCAAGGTGTCATCAGCACTGTATTCCTTCTGGAGATTCTAGGGAGAGTCCATTTCCTTACCTTTCCCAGCTTCCAGCAACCACCTGCTTCCCTGGGTTCTTGGTTCCCTTCCTCATCTCAAGGCCAGCAATGTTGGCCAAGTCCTTCTCAAACACTCACTTCTCTGATTCTCTCTTCTGCTTCCCTCTTCCACTTAAAAAAAAAAAAAGACTTTATTTATTTATTTGACAGAGATCACAAGGAGAGAGGCAGGCAGAGAGAGAGGGAAGCAGGCTTCCCACAGAGCAGAGAGCCCGACGCGAGGCTTTATCCCAGGACTCCGAGATCACGACCTGAGCCGAAGGCAGAGGCTCAACCCACTGAGCAACCCAGACGCCCCTTCCCTCTTCCACTTTTAAGGATCTTATGACTACAGTGCCCTCGCCTTGAGAAGCTAATATAATCTCTCCATTTTAAGGTCAGCTACTTAGCAATGTTAATTTCATCTGCCTCCTGAATTCCCTTTGCCGTGTAACCTAATGTATTCACTGTTCTGGGGATTAGGTTATGGACATCTTTGGTTCAGGGGCTGTTATTCTGCCTACTGGGATTTAACTATGGGATTTAACTATGATGCCATCAGATGTGGTGCTTAGTGTATATAGAGGAAATACTTGAGGAGGGATAAATTGCAATGAGAAAAAAAGCTAATCCTAAAGGCTATATACTATATTTTTCCATTTCCATAACACTTTTTAAAATAAAAAGAATGTGGGAATGGAGGACATATCGCCAGGGCAAATGGTTGCCACGTGTTAAGGATGAGGGAATGGGCAGAGGGAAGTGAATAGATTATAAAAAGGCAACATGCATGGTCTTCGTGATTCTGGAACTGTTGAACATCTTAACTGGTGGTGGATACATGAACCTACACAAGCGATAAAATTGTACAAAACTTAATGCATATTACACACACATACACATGAATGCCGATAAAACTAAGAAATTGGAATATGATCAGTAGGGTGTATCAATTTCAATATCCTGGTTGTGCAGAGACTTCAAAGTCAATACATATCTAGAGCACTTAAATTGTTCATAATTATTTTTTTGGGGGGGGGATGAGTAGTATTGGGTTTAATTGGTATATTAATCTCAGTGTCCCTGAAGGTAGCAAGGTATTTTAGGATATTGACCATTTCTTTAGTCTAGGGTCTTAAAAAGTGGTTGGCAGAAGCAAGAGGAAGGCAGATGTAGTCAACAACACTGGGGATCCCTGCAGTGTTGGAATTATACAGTATCTCGACTGTGGTGATGGATACACAATCCTGCCTAGATGATAAAGTTATACAGAACTCAAGATGCATGCATAGATGCAATACGCGTATAAATGAGTCTGATGGGGAAATCTGAATATGATCTGGGGATTCTATCAGTTTCGGTATCCTGTTGTTATGGTTTTGTAAAATGTTACTGTTGGGGGAGACTGGTTATCAGTTTCTTATTTCTTATAACTATGTCTGCATATACAATTATGTCAATGAAAACTTCAGTTAAAAGGAGGCACCCGAGTGGCTCAGTGGATTAAGCGACCAACTCCTGATTTCAGCTCAGGGTCCTAGGATCAAGCCCCACATCGGGTTCTGTGCTCAGGGCAGAGTCTGCTTGAGGATTTTCTCCTTTTCCCTATGTCCCTCCCCCTGCTTATGCTCTCTGTCTCTAAAAATAAATAAATAAATTTTTTAAAAAATTCAATTAAAAGAAGCAAAAGAGTAAGAGATTTAAAGGAGGTCAGGTTTCCGTACCACTCAGAGTGATGAAACGTTGACACTGGTAGACCGTGATAAGTTATACATGCGTATTGTAATCCTTATGGCAATCATTATGAAAACTATACAAAAAATACTCAAAAATACTGTAAAGAAATTAAAATGTAATTCTTAAAAATGTTTGAGAGATCCACAGGAAGGCAAGAAAAGGGCAACAGTGGAAACAAAGAATAAACAAATAATAAAATGGCCAGCTTAAGTCCAAGTATATCAGTAATTACTTTAAATGTTGGTCTAAATGTATCAATTAAAAGAGATTTGTGGAGTGGATAAATTTAATTATCAATTATTGTTTAAATCAATATCACAAAAACTCATGCTATTTGCATAAAATATATAAATATAAATATAAATATATATATATATATATATATATATAATATATAGTGATCTATATAGTGATCTTTCTTCTTTCTTCTTGTGCTGCAGTAAAGGTGAGCAATTTGCCCAAGGCCACCTCTCTATTAAATGGCAGACCTGGACTTGAACCCACTGTTGTCTAACTCCATAATCCATGCTCTTCATCCGTTGTGCTGTGTTGCTTCTTTTGGCTTGATTGCCCTTTTTATAGTTAAACGCAAGGATGGAGGGTACTGTCAAAGACTGTTTATTGAAGGAGAGGGAGAAAGAGTAGGAAAGTAGGAGGGGAGAGGATTAAAAAGGGAGAAAAGAAAGTTGAGAGAGAGAGAAATCCATGAGAAGTGGGTGGTAGAATGAGTGCTACGGTTACTTTGTATGTCTCTTAATCCCATCAGACCCTTGGGCTGTCCCTGCCTTCCTTTCCTCCAGATCTCTTGCTGGTGGATCTCTGTGGCTGAACACAACCTGAGTCTGAGACGCACTCCGCAAAGGCCAGCTTCTAACAACACGGGGTAAGGTGCAGAAACAAACTCTTCCACATACCACATCCTCCCCTTTCTTGATTTTTTTGCTTTCATTTTGGTGGGAGCGTTTCCTCTCAAGCTTCTTGAGAAAGAGTACATGGAAATTAACTTTTTGAGAACTTGCGTATCTGAAAGGGTCCTATTCTTCCTTCTCATGAATGCTCTTACTCCAATGTCCTTTGATACTTTGGCTGAATCTCGAATGGTTTTAGGAATACTTTCCTTGTGAATTTTGAAGGTCTTTCTTCCTTGTCTGGTTGCAATTGAGAAGTCTAAAGTCATTCTGATTCTTGATCCTTTGTATGTAAATGTTTTTCCTCTCTGGAAGCTCATAGGATCTTCTCTTGGTCCCCAGTGTTCTGAAATTTCACAGTGATACTCCTTGATAAAGTTCTACTTGACTCTGTTTGGTGGAGGGGGCACTCGGTGGGCCTACCAAGTTACACAATTATGTGTGTCAATTATTGAAATATGTGTAAATTTCTTCTGGGAAGGTGCACTCAACACTTAGCACAAAGCACAATAAATAAAACATTGCAAAGTATAAATTCCATTTGTTTCCCAGAAAAAAATGAAAAAAGAAATCATGAATTGTCTTATAACTGTCATGGGTACTACAGGACTATAAAATGGCAATTTTGCCAAGGGGCTCTTTGACCTTCATTAACCTTCAGTTTTCCTTTCTTCCTATTTTCTCTTTCCTTCCTTCTCTCAAACACATTTCTTGATTCCCGATATGTGCCAGGCTTCGAACTAGTGGCTGGAGCTCTAGCTGTGAACCAGGCAGACACCGTCCTTGCCTTCCTGAAACCGTCTTTTGGCAGAAGGGACAAGCGCAAAAGCAGTAGTGACAACATGACTTTACTATGTTAAGAATATGAAAGAAGAGGACTTGCCCCTGTCTCAGCTGTAATGTGTGAGCTGAGATCTGAGAGGAGTAAAACAATGTTGATTAAGCAAAGTGTGGGTATAGGGGGCCCGGGAAAGCCCTAAGGAACCGGGAGTGTAAATGCCCAGGGCATCTTTGGATGGCCAGAGCCAAGAGACAGAGGCAGACGGAGACAGACACAGACAGAGACAGATCAGAGATGAGACTGGGCAGAAAGCAGAGTCCACATCATGCCTGGCTGTAATATTCCCTCAGAAAGGAAAGAACTCCTCATAGCAGAACCGCAGGGCAGTCCATTTACTAGCTTAACGGTTTAAATGGTCCTCCTGCTTCAATATGATGGTGCATTTCAAAGAAAACATGTTCATGAAAAACATGTTAGCTCAATGAAAACAAGTTTTCAAAAAGTGTATGTGTGTGTATGTGTGTATGTGTGTGTGTATAAATGGTTTAGACTTTTATTAGAATACATGGTGGCTTTTGTCACCAGTGAACAAGACAGGATCTATTAAGAGTACCCAACACCATCTATTATGCTACTTGCTAATGTATTTACCTCCTGATGTTTTTGTTTCGTTTTGTTTTAATCACAATTCAGTGTTTAAGAGATAAAGCTTTTGTAACATCCCCTGTTGCTCAATGACTGAATGCAAGTGCTGTCCTAGATCATGAGGTTACTGGTGCTTATTTCAATATTAAATAAAAGGATTTATTTTCACTGAAGCAAGCAGGGAATTAAGCTTACAACTTCAATTACCAATAATTAATTCCCCACACTGCAAGCCATGCAGTTTGCATTTAAACTCCCAATGCCCAATGGATAACAAAAATCTATTTTGATCACTTTTTATTTTCATCATTTAAGGAGTATATCTTATTTCAATTAGGCACATGCATTTTCAGATTATAGGAGAAAACAATTACTCCTAAAAAACTGGGTGATTGGAGCTGGGGAGACTTTTAAGCATGACAAAGAAATTCTAGGATCTTTTAATTTCTTTTGCTTTTATTGAAGGAGCGCCTGATACTGTGTTAGAATTAGCTGCTTTATATACGTGAACCTATTATTTACAAGCAGATGGATAATTTCCCTAACTTTGTTTTTCCTGAAGCACTAAGCTGTTCTTTGGTGGCTTTTCACCATCTGAGAAAAAGAAGGCAATACAGCACATGATTTAGAAGGAGGTAAATTAAGTCCTGCGCTCAAGCTGACCCTGCTGGTGGGGCAGCAGGCATAAGGAACAGAAGAACTCCTCAGGGAGGGGCACTTGACCTAGAGCTGGATTAGAGAGACTGAGCTCATCAGGATGTACCACAGTTTTTGGACAAATTCAGAGCAACAGAAAGAAGCCCCAGCAAGTCACCAAATAAAAGACACAAACCAGAATTCTTAGAGGTAAAAAGAGATGCTTGGAATTAGGTTTCATCAGAAACAGACAGACCTGTGTGGCATGCAGAAACTAAGTTCTAAGAAGCCTCATCTTTCAAGTTCTTTTTAAAGACATTCGTTTTCTTCCTGTTTGTAAATGTTAACTCTGCCCCCAAATAAATCTCATATTTCATAGTAGAACTGGCCATCTTACAATAAAATCTCATTTAGATCAAACTCAGTGAAATCAACCACAAATTCACTGGAATTAACTTCTACACTGACTTTCAGGAAAAATAATGGAGTATCAGCCATTTAATAAAAAGTAATGACTACGATGGCATGCTCTAAGGTTAAGACATATTTATCCCATGGCTGTACGATGTCCCGACATGTCCAGAATCTTGATTCCCATATCCTACGAGATCCTTAATGTAGTAGTAACGTGCTAAAAAAATTAGATTCGAAGCATTATACATCTCATTTGTAAGAAAACAAACCAATATCAACCAATATATTTTTGAATGATTCTCTTAACAGGAGTTTGAGGCAGAAAGGATTTTCTTGCTAAGTGAACCTTAGTGATTAGAAATGGTAACAGCTGTTAGCCTAATATTCAAGCATTCTTATTAGTCAATCAACTTTTTCCATCATTAAGTAAAAATATATACAATGTTGAAAGAGACCCAGCTCTCAAATTCAACCAAAAGAATTCTCCAAGTGCGAGGAGAGAAGGGATGATTTTGCTGGATATTAGTATACAAAACAAACAAACAGAAAGAGATTTCATGCTCCTGGGGGCCAAGAGTCACATCTACTAAAATCATTTAACACAGACACCCACCCCTGACCCTACTGAGTCTATGTTTGATGCATTGTTGTTAGTGTAACCAAATGTTTCCACCGTAGGGCATCAAATTTAAATGATATAACAAGCGATTTCTTTTCACATGGCCAACTTAGAGAAAGCATTAACACAATTTTTTTTATTGCAGTTTTTGTTAATGAGCCCTTCTGATAAAAGGTAGAAGAGAAGATTTATTTTGCTTGGGAATGAAGAGCAACTGGGTCATGTTCATGTCTTCATTTCTGGCTTCATGATATTTTTCAAGGTCATGCCTTCAACAATAAAGGTAAGTCACTCATTTTAGACTCTTCATTACCTTCGCGCTCAATACCATCTGTTAGACGTGACCTCACTCACTTCATTTAAGGTTTTGGCTCTTTTTCAATGGTCTGCTGATGTTTTTAGCACAGACAAGCAAATTGGAGCAAGGAACTTTATTGTGGCATAATGCAAATGTAAGTTCCCAAGGACAATGGATATTATTATTGCCCACAATATCCCTACTGGACCACACAGCTCTGAGACCCACCCCCTAGTCATAGATAGCCACAGGGAACAAAGAGAAGAGAGAAACCTCAAATTTGCTTGGAAAGATAGGCCAACCCTGGAGGTCCTGGACAAGGAGCAACTGAATGCCTAACAGATTTTCTATTACACAACTGTTCTTGCCTGGGAAGAGGAGCAGGGAACACACATATTGCGTTCCAAGATTCTGTGAGTGATGAACTTCTGAAGGCAACACGTTATCACTGGCTAAAAACATCTGGGTAAGGATACAAGAACCCAAAGCAGAGTAGACTGGAAAGCCAGTGGGATCCTTGTTGCTCCCCAGTTAGAACCAGAGGCTATCTCCAGGTTAATGGTCAGCCCAAGTTTGGATATGGGCCACTGTTCACAAGCAAAAGAGACATTGTTTATGACCATCATCTGTTGCTGAGGCTCTTTTGAGTGGTTTTTCCACTGGAGGTGATGATCTTGTACTCCTGGGCTCTGTGCTCGATGTTACCAAATTACCATTTTTGAGGCGAATACCTAGTTCGGGGTGCAGACTTTGGCAGTGCAGTAGCAGCTCATTGTGCATACCCCGAGCATTCAAGTGACTTAAAATTAATCACAGACATAAACTAGATGATAATTGCATACAAGCTTAACCTCAGGTCTCTTATCTGTTCATTCTAGAACTTTTCTCACTTCACCATGCTAACTATATAAACATCCCAGCATTTTAAATTGCTATCCCTCACTGTAATAGATGGAGCAATCCCCCCCGCACCCCCCGAAATCTACACCTTAAACCTGGGAACCTAGGAATATGTTTTGGTGCATGGCAAGAAGAATTAGTGTTGCAGATGGAATTAAGCTGCTAATCAGCTGAGTTTAAAATAGGAAGATTGTCCTGGATTTTCAGGATGGGCCCAGTGTAATCAAAATGCCTTAAAATGTGAAAGAGAGTGGTAGAAGAGTCAATGTCATTGTGATATATTGCGAGAAAGACTTGATTGGACATTGCTGGCTTTGACAATGGAAGAGGGCCACCAGCCAAGGAAAGTGGACCTGTTCTAGAAACTGCAAAGACAAGAAAATAGATTTTCCCCTGGAACCTCCAGGAAGGCAGTACCCTGCCAACATTTTGAACCCAGTGAGATTCATTTCTAACTTCTGACCTCCAGCACTGTAAGATAATAAATGTGTGTTGTTTAAACCACTACATTTGTGGAAGTCCATTATGGCAATGATAGGAAATCAACACATTCTCTAAAGTACCTAAAAATAAACACATGATAAAACTCAATAATACATCCTACTATTTTTTAAAAAATATCTAGTTTTTCTTTGAGGTTTAACCTTTTTTTTTAAGATTTTATTTATTTATTTGTCAGAGAGACAGAAAGCACAAGCAGTGGGAGCAGCAGGCAAAAGGAGAAGCCTGCTCCCCACCGAGCAAGGAGCCCAACGCAGGACTCGATCCCTGAACCCTGCGATGATGATGAGAGCTGAAGGTAGATGTTCGACAGACTGAGCCACCCAGGCATCCCTTGAGGTTTTTGAGGTTTCAACTTTCTTTTTTTTAAGATTTTATTTATTTATTTGAGAGAGAGAGTGTGAGAGAGTGCATGAGAGGGGAGAGAGTTAGAGGGAGAAGCAGACTCCTTGCTGAGCAGGGAGCCAGACCTAGACTCCAAGATCATGACCTGAGCTGAAGGCAGTAGCTTAACCAGCTGAGCCACCCAAGTGCCCCCCACCCTGAGGTGATCTTTAACAAGTTGTAGCAATTAAGGGCAATAGCAAACATTCAAGTATAATACCTATTATGTCAAGAATACCGATTATGCATTCTAGATGCTAGATATATTAGCCCATTTAAAACTTTTCACAATATTGTGACCTGGGTTCTTTATCATCCCCACTTTACAGAGAACTGAGGGACAGAGAAATTGTGCAACTTGTCCAAGGTCACAAGGCTGGAAAGTTCCAGAACTTAGATTGAACCCAGAAAGTCTGGCTCTAGAGTCTGTTCACTGCTATTCTGCTCTGCTTCTCTCAGTGGTAGTGGCCCAACAGATAGCATCCTTACTCAGAGTCAACTTAGATGATCTTGTCCTTTATGCAAGAGCTAAACAAAACTGCTTCTGGAGAAATATTTTTTTCTTGTTCATAGGCTTTTCCTTTGAAGTATATTTAGCTTTTTCCTGTAGGTTTCTTTGAGCTTTATCTTTTTAGCTTTCCTTTAGCTTTTTCTTGTAGTTTTTCTTTTTAACCTTTTCCCTCTTCTTAGTACTGAGACTGTTTTTCTACGTTGATCACCAAAAATTTCGTAGCCTTACAGATATGCATTATTCAAGAACCAATCAGCATGTCTGGTTTCCCACTTCAACTGTCCCTGTTCCTTCTTGCCTCTTGCCCTCCTCAGATACATTACCCCATCTTTTAGTCTACATGCAGGGAAGGGAAGAGGAGGTGCAAATAGAATGTGTACACTTAGTTACTTGTCAACAGCTCTGACCAGAGAGGAGCTCTGCCCATGGTTGCCTATCATGGATTTTTTTTCTCTTTGTTCTCAAATAAAACTTAAACTTTTATGAACACAGATGCGAAAATTCTCACCAAAATACTAGCCAATAGGATTCAACAGTACATTAAAAGGATTATTCACCACAACCAAGTGGGATTTATTCCAGGGCTGCAAGGTTGGTTCAACATCCACAAATCAATCAATGTGATACAACACATTAATAAAACAAAGAACAAGAACCAT
>PISX010002270.1:26987-70358 GCA_004024625.1 Mellivora capensis
CAAATATCATTCTCAATGGAGAAAAACTGAAAGCTTTTCCGTTAAGGTCAGGAACACGGCAGGGATGTCCATTATCACCACTGCTATTCAACATAGTACTAGAAGTCCTAGCCTCAGCAATCAGACAACAAAAAGAAATTAAAGGCATCCAAATCGGCAAAGAAGAAGTCAAACTCTCACTCTTTGCAGATGATATCATACTCTATGTGGAAAACCCAAAAGACTCCACTCCAAAACTGCTAGAACTTGTACAGGAATTCAGTAAAGGGTTAGGATATAAAATCAATGCACAGAAATCAGTTGCATTTCTCTCACCAACAATAAGACAGAAGAAAGAGAAATTAAGGAGTCAATCCTTATATTTATATATATATATAAATAAATATATATAATATTATATATAAATATATATTATATATATTATAATATATATATTTATAATTGCACCCAAAACCATAAGATACCTAGGAACAAACCTAACCAAAGAGCCAAAGTATTTGTACTCAGAAAACTATAAAGTACTCATGAAAGAAATGGAGAAAGACACAAAGAAATGGAAAAATGTTCCATGCTCCTGGATTGAAAGGACAAATATTGTGAAAATGTCTATGCTACCTAAAGCAATCTACACATTTAATACAATCCCTATCAAAATCCCATCCATTTTTTTCAAGGAAATGGGACAAATAATCCTAAAATTTATATGGAACCAGAAAAGACCTCGAATAGCCAAAAGAATATTGAAAAAGAAAGCCAAAGTTGGTGGCATCACAATTCTGGACTTCAAGCTCTATTACAAAGCTGTCATCATCAAGACAGTATGGTAGTGGCACAAAAGCAGACACATAGGTCAATGGAACAGAATAGGGAGCCCAGAAATGGACCCTCAACTCTATGGTTGACAAAGCAGGAAAGAATGTCCAATGGAAAAAAGGACAGTCTCTTCAATAAATGGTGTTGGGAAAATTGGACAGCCACATGCAGAAAAATGATATTGGACCATTTCCTTACATCACACATGAAAATAGACTCAAAATGGATGAAGGACCTCAATGTGAGAAAGGAATCCATCAAAATCCTTGAGGAGAACGCAGGCAGCAACCTCTTCGACCTCAGCCGCAGCAACATCTTCCTAGGAACATCGCCAAAGGCAAAGGAAGCAAGGGCAAAAACGAACTATTGGGATTTCATCAAGATCAAAAGCTTTTGCACAGCAAAGGAAACAGTTAACAAAACCAAAAGACAACTGACAGAATGAGAGAAGATATTTGCAAACCACATATCAGATAAAGGACTAGTATCCAAAATCTATAAAGAGCTTAGCAAACTCAACACCCAAAGAACAAATAATCCAATCAAGAAATGGGCAGAGGACATGAACAGACATTTCTGCAAAGAAGACATCCAGATGGCCAACAGACACATGAAAAAGTGCTACACATCACTCGGCATCAGGGAAATACAAATCAAAACCACAATGAGATACCACCTCATACCAGTCAGAATGGCTAAAATTAACAAGTCAGGAAATGACAGGTGCTGGCGAGGATGCAGAGAAAGGGGAACCCTCCTACACTGTTGGTGGGAATGCAAGCTGGTGCAACCGCTCTGGAAAACAGCATGGAGGTTCCTCAAAAAGTTGAAAATAGAACTACCCCATGACCCAGCAATTGCACTACTGGGTATTTACCTTAAAGATACAAATGTAGTGATCCGAAGGGGCACATGCACCCGAATGTTTATAGCAGCAATGTCTACAATAGCCAAACTACAGAAAGAACCTAGATGTCCATGAACAGATGAATGGATAAAGAAGATGTGGTATATATACACAATGGAATACTATGCAGCCATCAAAAGAAATGAAATCTTGCCACTTGCGACGACATGGATGGAACTAGAGGGTATTATGCTTAGCAAAATAAGTCAGTCGGAGAAAGACAACTATCATATGATCTCCCTGATATGAGGAAGTGGAGATGCGACATGGGGAGTTGGGGGGGTAGGAAAAGAATAAATGAAACAAGATGAGATCGGGAGGGAGACAAACCATAAGTGACTCTTAATCTCACAAAACAAACTGAGGGTTGCTGGGGGGGAGGGAGGTCAGGAGAGGGTGGTGGGATTATGGACATTGGGGAGGGTATGTGCTATGGTGAGTGCTGTGAAGTGTGTAAACCTGGCGATTCACAGACCTGTACCCCTGGGGATAAAAATACATTATATATTTATTTAAAAAAAAACTTAAGCTTTTGTATTCCTATGATGTTGTATATATAGACAACATTTAAGTTTTCATTTCTCATATAGGCTTTGAGAATTGTTCATTTGATTTGTTCATGCTACACCATACTCTCCATTATCACATATGACCAAGAAATGGCATTAGTCACATTTTGCTTTGTTTTGCTTATTTTTGTGCTCTAGACACACAAAAAAAACAAAATAAAAAGTCAAAATGAGTTTGTTCATCTTCAAAATTTCTTTCCCATTTAAAATATGCTTCACTCTGTGTGACAGACTGTGATTGGAAATAGGTTATTGGGGGTTGGTAGATCAGCAGAGACCACTCGAAGTATTTTGGAAAAGGCTTTTGTGATCTGTTAGTAGGTGTAGATGTTCATTTGCAGATGTAGATGGATATTTCGGAGGTGAGCAGCTGCCATACAGTTGCTATGTCTGCTACAGTGCATCAAGAACTGCTTCACCATAAATTCCTTCTGAGCTTCTATGTGGACAAACTTGACTCTGGTTGGGACCATCTATTTCAATAGTACCCCTTTTCTGAATCCTCAGCGTTTTCAAGATGAAATAATTGAAACTACATAAAACCACTGGAAGAGAGTGTGTAATTCTCTAGTTGGTAGCCTAAAATGAATGGAATTAGATTAAATTAAATATGGATAGTTTTAGGTTTCCAATGATAATTTGTCAACTTGGAAGGTTGTTAAATAATGCGGAAAGTCGTTGTTAACTTTCCTTTTAAAGTAATTCCTACCATTTCCTGAAGTTTTATTTATTTATTTTTAAGTTGTAAGGCCCTTGTTAAGTGCATTTATACATCTAACTTATTTTATCCTCATCCAGACCCACAAGGTAGATATTTTTAACTCCCATTTTGCTGAGGAGAACATCGAGGCCAGGAGGTTAAGTAACTTTCCTTTGGTCACAAAGAAATCTCCCCGGGGAAGGCTTCCTCTGGGGGTTGTCTCCTAGAGAAAAAACAGACTGGAAGGATGCCCTTTGAATGCACCTCAGCTCAGAGATGAAACTGAACCCGTTTCTTATTATCCTCGTTTGAAAAAGTAAGAGTTACCGAAATAGAAACATTGAGCAATATGTTTGAAGTCATGGAGGGATTCGACAGGGCCAGATCTCAGAAATATCTACCTCTCAGGACCGTGTTAAGATGGAACAACCAGTCTCGCTCAGTTCCTTTTATCTGTCTTTCTGGGTCAGTCCCTGCAGGGTTTCAATCCCATCACTCTTTTCTCCATTGCCTATCAATTATTTGCTGTCTGGCTCTGGGTTTGTGATACTTAAAAGAAGATACAAAGCAAGCTCTGAGGTTTTGCCTAAATTTCCTGGCACTTGCCTCAATCTTCTGCTTACTGTTTGCTTTGGAGACTAGCTATTCAATGGGTAGATTTGCTCGCACATCGGAGGTCATTACAGAAAGTTTGGAAAGCTTGGTAATTAACAAGGACTCACGAAAGCAGACCTCTGGCAGGAACTCAAACTGAATGAAATATCAGTTGAGAGGCCATTTGGGTGTTCTGTTGAGGCTTTGACTATGTTCGGCTTTCAAAAATACATAGCTTAAAACACACACACACGCATGCACACAGCGTGAGCTTTAAATGAGTTTGGGAGGTGTGCATTTTAAAACACTGATTTGGGTCGCCTAGGAAAACAGGATTTGGGTGATACTTAATTTGATGTACTCCAGCTTTCAGGATTAAAGTGAAAGTGAAGTTATTGTACCTGCCATTTTGGGCAGCTAGGTGAGTGGAAAAGAGAAATAATTTCAGAACTCAGAGATTCAGAGAATTGCATGAGAAAAGCTGAATCCATGTGCCTTGAAGAGGCACCTGAGACAAACAAAGGTGGTTAAACATCATGTTATGTAGACAGTTATTTGATACTCAATACCTTTTAGTTAGAATAGTACTTTAAGTGTTAATACACAGACTTACACTTAATATTCAATTTAAAGACCAGAAGATGACCTCTCCTGTTATAAGAGCAATGGTAAGATTATACTCCTTTTGGCAAATTCCTTCCAAGGCTCTAAAGACTTGTAACAGGATTGCTATGTGTTCCAAAAACCATTTCTTACCTCCTAGGGTAGACAGCCAGCTACAATAATAAATCTGATATTTAAATCAAATTAATAGGTATTTAAATTCAAGAAGTTGGTTGTTTTGGTGACACAAAAAGTTTACAAATTTCACTTCTTGCTTATATTAAGAACATGAAAAATTTATTTTTCATCTCTTTTCAACCACAGTTTAAAAGTAACATAACTTCTTATCTTTTTAAACCTCCAGCTTGGGGCACCTGGGTGACTCAGTCAGTTTAGCACCTGTCTTTGGCTCAGGTCATGATCCTGGAGTCCAGGGACAGAGTCCCAGGACTGAGCCCCTTATTGGGCTCCCTGGTCAGTGGGAGTCTGCTTCTCTCTCTCCCTCTTCCCCCTCTCCCACTCGTGCTCTCTCTCCTTGTCTCTCTCAAATAAATAAATGATCTTTTATTATATATATAAAATATTCATTATTAGCCTATCCTGTGAGAAACAAAGTAGTAATAGGCAAGGACTTTACAAACAAATGTGCTTTCAAGCAATCTTCAGATAGGATAGAAAAAAAATGGACCTTTTCAAATAAATCTCAGTGGTAGAACTTGGATATCCTTTGGAACATAAGTTGGAAGGCACTTGTAAGTGGGTGCTAATTTATCCTGGGTCCATACCACCAAATGGCTTCAAATGGTTTTAAAGTAGGTCATTTGGGTACTCTGAAATGTTTGGCACATGGTGACCTTCCTTAGCTCGTTCACTTGATAATAGAGTTCCTCCCAGCAGCATCCTTGGGATTTCTGGCCCTATCAGAGCTTCATCAGGAGCTCCAATGAGACAGCTTGATAGAAATGCTTTAAATTACCATGTAGTACAGCATGAAAAAAATCATTACTTTTATTAGTTGAAGTATTTCTGCTAGTCCCCAACTAAAAGTCCTAATATTGAAGCATAATATAATAAATGCATTGCGAAACCCCTTAAACAGCAGGTCACAGAGAGGAAATTAAATGAAAGAAGTAATCTAAAATTGCCAAGATCTTACCTGAAACATTACTCTTAGGCATCAATATCATATCGCCAACTTTACCAAACCAGAGGAAGTATCAACCAGAAACACGTCTCATCTACACAAATAAAGAACTAATAGTTGTTACTCTCTTTGTCTTCATAGGCAATGCAGCTCTCATGTCAATACACAGATGGAGTGGGTTGCTTCAGATATAGTCCATTTAAGAGTTTTTGAGTATTTTTTTAAAAAAGATTTTATTTATTCATTTGAGAGAGAAAGAGAGAGAGAGAGAGAAAATGAGCAGGTGGGTGGTGGTGGGAGGGTGCACAGAGAGGCAGAGGGAGAGGGAGAAGCACACTCCCCACGGAGCAAGGAGTCTGTCCTTCAGGCACAATTCCAGGACCCTGGGATCATGCCCCGAGTGGAAGGCAGATGCCTAACCAACTGAGTCTCCCAGGCACCCCCTGTTTGAGTATTTTTATTACTGAAGATGAGCTTATTTTGACTGAAGAATCCATCCATAGTCAAGTGCGGAAAATTCATATGGCATTTGACATGATTGTCTTTACACTGAAAGAACTGGCATTGGATAGCAGAATATCAGAGTGAAATTTACCATTTGATTAAAAAGGGATCTATCTCGACATGAAGCACTTTTGTTTTAAGAAGGACTGAAAAGTATCCTAAGAATTGTGCCCTTCGCTCAGTTGATCTGTATCATGAGCTGGATAAAGATGGTCCCATGGGAATGGATACAGCGTGAAAGAAGATGTTAAACAGAGGGGGTGAGAATTTCCTCTGTGGACTAATTTAACATCACATAAGGGTATATTTTGCTTTAATAAATTAGTTACAACCTAAGAAGAAAAAGAACAAGGCTCAAGTCTGGTGATTGAGAAGTGGTTTAAGATGGATTTAAAAAATTAAATGCAGAGTACTAGCAATAGAAAATAACTTCTGTGCTTTTTGAGTAACACTGGAGGCTGGAATTATTTGTGTTTGTTTTGTGCAAAGGAAATTTTCTTTTTCATGGGTTAGGTATATGGAGGTGATTTGAAGAATTTTTTTTCTGTAATTTTTGTGAGATATTAATTTTGCTGCTCTGGTATATTTGTGATTAAATGTTTTAGGTGCTGTTTTTCCAATCAAATTCACAAGTTTTTCCAGGTTTGAGTAGCTGTGGACAAAGAGAACTGGAGCTGGGAATCTGTTTCTTTAGTTTCCTTATACTTCTGACAATACATATTGCCACTGTACAATACATATATGATTTTAAGCGTTCTCATCTGGGGACCCTGAAAGAACTCCTCCCACAGAAAAAGTATTAATGTATTAATAGGCCATGTCAGTTATTTTTTCCTAACATGTTCTGAACTAGAAAGTTGGATTTTCCAGCTTTAAAAAAAAGGTTGAATGTTTTGCTCGTAAGTCCCTTGAGTTCTGTCCTTGGTTGGAGTTTTATTTTCCCATCCCTGATCCAGTCTGAAGTTCTTTGTCTGCAATTCAATCTCTATGGCTTTAATCATTTTGGATTGTACCGATGGCTTCTCAGTAATAAAAGAAATGGGGAGCCAGGCTTAGCATGGGATAAGTCTCTTTAGCTGGAATAAGATGTTACATATGAGTTGTCTACCCACAAAAGGGCCCACTGTCAGCTTAAATTAATGAGATACATGTTTTAATCATTAAGGTAATAGCAACATGTGGATTCTTTGTCTCTGTTTTAATCATTTCTATGTTTTTACCGGCCAGATCATCAAATGCCTCCTTTTGAGAAGTCTTCCCATTTCATTGTGGGGAATAGGTTCTATGTGGGGCAGAAATAAATGCTTCAGAGTCCTAAGAAACACTACACAGCTTTAACATCAGGCCTTAGTGAAATTTATAGCTACCGCTTTGTCCTTTAGTGCAAGAATTTGGAGGGAGGGGTCCATAGCCACCATTAGTCCATGGAACTAGCGTGGGCTCCAGTTTGCAAAGAGTTGAAGTGGAGAGGTGAATCGTAGGTCTCAGCAGGTCAGGTTGGGGTTGAAATGAATTTTTTGTGGACCGTGGGCAGCATTTCGATGAGTTGAAAAAGAGACCGCTGACTGAGACAGTGGGGGCTCTGAATGCTTGGCCAAAGCTGGAAATTTCGATTCATGGGCTGGTAACTGCTTGGCAAATGTTGGCAAGGGGACTTGCTGTTCTCAGCAGAGTCCACGGGAAGCAGATCAGCACGCGGCTCTTAGCCCTGAGAGACCAGAAAAAGCATGTTGCGGGAAAGGACATAGGAATTCGGCACCATTTGTGTTCTCTTCAGATACTGAGGCTGCCCAAGTGAACCCTAGAGCATAGATTCCAAAGGAGAAAAAAATCCAATATATTAGTTACTTTGTTTGCCGCCAAACGCATGGCTTAACTGATTGTCCACTGAATTCACGAAGTTAAAACAATCTTTTCGTGAATGCTGTAGAACTATTGCAGTGTTCGGCCTGTCCCCATAGTAGTTGTTCATAGCCTGCACGTAGCGTTGTCCTACATGTGTTATAGCGAATGATATCATTCCACTGTGAGCTTCTGGAGGGCAGAGCCAGAAATGTGTTTATCTGTGTGTCTTCAGGTTTTCACACCGGTGGGTGCTCCACGAAAGATTATAGAACAGAATTGAGTGTAGGGATACGTGGAGTTTCTGCTTTCCTTTCTGGAAATGAGGTGACTCCTAGGGGTGTGTGGGAGGATTTAGAAATATAAAATACAGGTTGGAAGGGGTCTCAAAGATCATGTCCTTCAACACTTGTTTACAGATGAGGAAAGGGAGGCCCAGAGAAGTCAATGGTTTGATCAAGATCACTTAGCTGGTGGCAGAGCCAGGATGGAAATGACTTAGCGTTTACCAGAAGCCGCTGTTTGGTGGGAATGTGTTAGACCTTTGCTGCCCAGTAGGGCAATGTGTCATCAGGGCTCTCCAGAGAAACAGGACGTGTATATATAAGCTTCAGGTTATATATAAAGAATTATTACGAGGAACGAACTCACACTGTTATGGAGCCTGAGAAGTCTCGCCATTTACCATCTGCAAGCTGAAGCCCCAGGGAAGCTGATGATGCGATTCAGTCCAAATCCAGAGGCCTGAGAACCAGGGGAACCTATGTGGAAATCCCAGACCAGTGAAAGACGAGATGTCCCAGCCCAACTGGTAAGGCAGGAAAAAAGTGGTCAATTTCTCCTTCTTCTGCCTTTTGTTCTATTCTGTCTATTCTATCAATCGATGGGATGTCCTCCACCCACATTGGTGAAGGCAATCTACTTTATTGAATGGGGTGATTCAAATGCTAATCTCCTCCAGAATCACTCTCACAGCCCCCCCCCCCCAAATAGTGTTTCATCTGGGCACCCAGTGGGCTGCAAAGTCGACGTGTAAAATTATCCATCACGTTAGCTGCTAGCTTGCAAGGTTTGTGAGCACTTGAAATGTGGCAAGAGAGATACAGGTACTGAAATTCAAAGTTTACTTCATCCTACCTAACTTTAAGAGCTGAGGCCGTGCAAAATATTTTTCCATTGAAGATAACTTTATTGCTTTGATAGAACTGCATTTCACATTAATCACTGAAAACTTAGTGTCTGAACTGAAAGATATGCACACTAGATTTTGAAAGCATCATGAAAACAAGTATGCCATAGCTTGTGAATAATTTTCTATGTTGATTCCATGTTGAAGTAATATTTGGGACCTCCTGGATTAAATAAAATACCATTTAAAACAGCACTCATTTGTTTCTTTTTACTGGTTTTAGCGTGGCTACTAGAAAATTTAAAGTGACATGTGTGGCTTGCATTGTATTTCTGTTGTCTGGTGTTTTCCCACAGCCTCAGCAACCAAATGTACCTCAGTTAGACAAGCTGAGTTGTAGATTCAGTGTGGAGATTCACCACTCTTTCATTTTTCTCCACAGACCACTTCTGGAGGAAAAAAAAAATGGGGTGGGGGTATGTTCTCTTGGCTGACAACTGGAAAATTTAAAGTGGGTTCTGTTCTACTTGTATCTCCTTCCAAATTTTCTGAAAACCAAGCAAATATAATTAATTCATTTCAGAGAATTTTCTTACATTTTTATTTGCTTCAATTTTCAATGCTTCTAGAAAAAGAAGTTTCTAGCCAATAACTGAGCTTCTGATTAAAGGCACATACAAAGTTGATGTCTCCGTTTTTTTACTGATTTGTCCATGTTCCTATGAGAAGTGGGCCATATATTTTGAAAATAACTAACATTATTTTGGAACTAAAATTATTTGGGAAAAATAAATTGATTAAAATTAAAATTACATGATTTTATTTAATTAACAAATTAAAACAAAAATAATTAAAAATTGAATCAATGTTATATTTTACTTTTAATGGTTTTTTAAAATAAACATATAATGTATTTTTATCCCCAGGGGTACATGTCTGTGAATCGCCAGGTTTACACACTTCACAGCACAATCAATGTTATATTTTAATAGTTGCTTTGTCCATGTTTCCGGTATAGGTCTGCTTTTTGTCCGGGCAGGAAAAACTAAAAGATAATCATGCAGCTCTGTGCAGGATGTGTTTTCTGCACAGGCAAAGATGATTCTCTTACTGCTATTTAATGCTTGGGAATTCTATCACAATTTTTCTGAGTTCTGATATTGGTCAGATGAAGACGCCTAAGGATGTGACAGAAAGTTTGGATACATGAGCCCATAAACACTGCTTTTGATGAAAGAGCAGTTGGATTTCCCCACAGATCTTAAATTCACCCAGAACCTGTATTTGTACAAAGACTTACATATACCCTCCTCATTAGCCCTCCTCGCTAGAAAAAAAACTTGGTGTAATTTCACTGCAATTGAGTTTATGGTCAATAGAGGGCACCAAAGGATGGAAAAGTAGTTTGATAGATTTGGCTTATTTCCCCAGCTCAATTCACTAGTAAAAAATAGTTTTAAAAACCTTTGAAAGGTCACCTTTTCATCTTGAAGAAGGAGGAATCAGAACTGCTCTCCATATGTGTAATGTCATTTCTGGCCATCCAGACGTGGCCAAGCTGAACGGAGTACCACCCGAAGCCTGGGGTTGGGGGCCTGAGTGGTCTTGGAAGTGTAAGGGCAGGCTGCTTTACCAGGGGGCATGGTCAGTGTTTCCCCAGCTGGCACTCTGCCCAGCAACTTCACCAGTACTGGTCCTTTAATTACTAGCAAATTCAGGTCCTTTGCCGGGAATAAACGGACACTGTGAATATTCTAGTTTCTGCCACGTGTCAGGTACTCTGTTAGTTTCTGGGGAAACCAGGTACTGAAGCAGATCTGTCTGCATGCAGCCTACAGTCTAGTGGGCAACAGAGATGTTAACCAAACCATCACACATACAGTAAAAAATTATCTGGACAAAGTGGTGTTCGAGCTGAGATGTGAAGACTGACTAGGAGTTTACTAGGTGAAGTAGGGAGGATTGAAGAAGAAAACTCCAGGCAGAGGGAACAGCAGCGTCCAAATGTCTGAGCCAGGGGTGGGGGACCAGTCCAAGAATTGAAAGCCATTGTGGCTGGAGCCTGGGAAATGAAAGGGGAGTGGCTAAGGCTGGACCAGGAGGCAAAGTAATAACACAAGGGCTGATGGGAACACCATACAAGGACTTTGTTGTATGTGCAGTGCAATGCTCTTCATAAGTAGATGTTGGGATTAGATTCTGTCTTTAAAAAGAGGACTCTAGGGATGCCTGGATGGCTCAGTCAGTTAAGTGTCTGCCTTCGGCTCGGGTCGTGATCCCAGGGTTCTGGGATTGAGCCCCACATCAGGCTCCTTGCTCAGCCTGCCTTTGCCTGCCACTCCCCCTGCTCGTGTGGGCTCGCTCGCTCTCTCTCTGTCTCTCTCTGACAAATAAATAAAATCTTAAAAAAAAAGAAGAAAAGAAAAAAGAGGACTCTAGCTATTTCATGGAGAATGGATTAGAAGAGGACCAGATCATAAAGAGGTTACTATAGCAATTCGGATGCGAGATTTTGATGACTTGGACCACGGTTGTGATGTTGAAAATGCAGAGACATGAACAGGGAAGGAGCTCAGATTCGCTGGACGGAGTTGTGGATGGAAGAAGGTGGTAAGGGAGAGGATGGCGTTAAGGTAAGGAAAACCTCAAGGATTCTGGCTTGCAGAATGGTCACCAGTTAGGGTTTTCAAACTCAGAAAACACAGCTAGCAGTGTTTAGGAAGCATTTTCGTAGACAATGTGAGGAGGAAATCAGACATTTCAACAGGGGGCAAACTCAGTCCAGTCTGTTGGTCTTTGCATCAAATCTCCAAACCTCTCTGTCATTAATGGAACATTTCAAGAAGAGCTGGGAATGACATTGTAACATGAGATCTAAATACAGAGCTGCCAATACCAATATATGCATGTGTATACAATGTAGAAAAAATTCTGAAAGAATATGATCAAGTTGTTACTGTTATTTGTGGAGGAGTCAGATGAGAGGGAGAGTCAATTTCAAGTCTAGATGTTACTGTGTTGTCTGAAAAATTTTTAAAGCAAGCCTTAATTGGTCTTCTAATTAACAAAACCCATAAAATCACTGCTGTTACCAATAGAAAGCTTTTCGGCTGGGAAATTTAAAGCCCTTTGTGGAGACCCAATAATCTCCCACCTCCATTAAATCTCTCTCCTGGAATCTACAGAGCCTTTCCATTTGGGGACCCCCTAGCCCCAGAGAGCATAGATTTCTATCGCGGCAGCTCATTAGAGATGCTCAGAAAATCAACGTGCGGAAGAGCTACAGAAGCCCTCCCAGCACCGTTTGATCTTTTCAGTAGCAAATGTGTCATTTGTAGCTTCATGGTCCAGTTCTTATACGAGGCTAAAATAGAGCCACTCCACGATGATTTGAGACTCCCCGAACTCCAACTAACTACCAATCTTTCTCCCAATTGATGTATCAGTTGCGCTGTGTCCCTGGGGACATCATTTCCACTTGCTTGGTAAATAATTAGCCTGGCTGCCTTTGGCTATAGAAAGGATTATAAATATTTTAAGCACCGCGAGTGATTGGAACTGTCTCTATTTGATTTCATCTATGCCTGCAATGCTTTGAGTGAAAACTTACCTTTAAGTCTGAAACATCCTTGCTTGGGCGGATAAATGTTCTAGGTGTGAGAATAACAAAGTGTTTAGGTTGGGAGAGTCAATGGGCATTCAGAAACAAGCTATAATTAGTGAGTGGTTTGAACCTTTCCCATTTTAGCTCACACCAGTCATTTTTTCTCATGAGAGAAACAAATGAGCTTATTTCCCAAGAAGAGTTTTATGCTCATAGGATTTCTTTAAAAATAGACCTTAAACGGGTTAATATCGAAAACATATAAAGAACTCATACAATGCAATAACACCCTCTCAAGTAAATCCATCAAAACAACCTGATTAAAAAATTGGGAAAGTATCTGAATAGACATTTTTTTCTGTAGAAGACATACAGAGGTACCTGAAAAGATGCTCAAAGCCACTAATCATCAGGGAAATGCAGATCAAAACCACATTGAGATATCACCAAACACCTGTTAGAATGACTTTAATCAAAAAGAAAAGAAATAACAAGTGTTGGCAAGGATGTGGAGGAAAAGAAACCCCATATGCTGTGGGTGGGAATGTAAATTGATTGGTGTAGTCACTATGGAAAACAGTATGGAGTTTCCTCAAAAAATAAGAAATAGAACTACCATATGATCCAGCAATCCCACATATGGATATTTATCCCGAAGAAAGTGACAATACTAACTCAAAAAGATACATGTTCATTGCAACATTATCTACAATAGCCAAGACATGGAAGCAACCTAACTGTCCACTGATAGATAAATGGATAAAGAAAATGTGATATATCTATATTATATATGATGGATAATTGTTCATTATATATGTAATGGAGTATCCTTCATAAAAAAGAAGGAAATCCTGCCATTTGTGATAATATGGATGGACCTTGAAGACATGCTTAAGTGAAATAAGCCAGACAAGAAAAAAGCGAATACCATATGGTCTCACTTGTATGTGGAATCAAAAACAAAAATTAAAAAAGTTGAACACATCAATACAGGTTGGGAGTTGCAGGTGGCGGTAGGGAGGGTGAGTGAACTGGGTGAAGGTCATCCAAAGGTACATCTAGTTTATAAAACAAGTCCTGAAATAGAACACACAGCACGGTGACTACAGTTATTAACACTGTATTGTGTACTTGAAAGTAGCTGAGAGAGTGGATCTTGAAAGTTCTCATCATGAGAAAAAGACATGTATAATTATGTGTGGTAAGGGTGTTAATTAGACTTGTGATCGCTTTGCAATATAGACATATATTGAACGAAAAACAGACTTAATGTTTTTTTTAGAGCTGTTTCAGGTTCACAGCAAAGTTGAGTTTTTAATTTTTTAAAAAGATTTTATTTATTTATTTAACTGACAGAGAGAGAGGTAGAGAGAGCAAGAGAGGGAACACAAGTAGGGGGAGTGGGGGAGGGGGAAGCAGGTGTCCCACCAAGCAGGGAGCCTCATGCAGGGTTTGATCCCAGGACCCTGGGATCATGACCTGAGCCAAAGGCAGACAATTAATGACTGAGCCACCCAGGCGCCCCAGTACAGAGTTTTCACAAACCTCCTGTCCCCACACATCCTCCACCAAAGTGGTACGTTGGTTACCATAGATGAACCAGACATTGACCCATCATTAGCACCCAAAGTTTATAGCTTACATGAGGGTTCACTCTTGGTATTGTACTTGTTCTAGGTTTGGACAAATGTATAACAACATGTGTGCATCATACAGAATATTTCCTCTGCCCTGAGAGTCCTCTGTGCTCCACCTATCATCCCTCCCTCCACCCTAACCCCCAGCAACCACTGATCTCCACTGACCTTTTCCAGAATGTCATATAGCTGTAATTCTTACAGACATTTTAAACTTATTCCTCTAACAGTAAGTTAAAAGAATATAAAGGCATTAATAGAATTGGTTGTAATCTTTCCAGTGAATTCTTTGTGGTCGCTATGAAAACCCAATGTCCTATTTAGACCATGTCTCTATCTAGCCAGTAGTACAGGGACAACCCAGTAGGAACCCACCGCCTTACCCCAGGCCGGTGGATGTCAGGAGGAGACGGCTGTGGTGTTGGGGTGGTCCATCCAGCACCCCGCAGAGTATTTGTTCTCAGCTCTTTCAGTGTGACCTCTGATGAAAATAGTAGCATGTGCCTATTGATTCACAGAGTAAAACACAACAATGCTGTACAAAGTAGATGTTGTCCATGCTCTTATCCCCCACTGTTTTCCTTACATACTATAAATGGTCTCGTACTATACTGTATATTTGACAACATGCTGATTTTCCTAAACAGTAAATCATGGGGAGCTTTCCGTGTCAATTCATAAAGATCTCATTTTTAAAAGGTACACATAAAATTTATTTCAGCAATTCGCCATTGATGGCTGCCTGGGTTATTTGCAAACATTTGCTGGGGAGTACCAGCCACGAAAATTGATATGCTTCTTTGTGCGTGTTTGAGTATTTCCTTAGGATAAATTCCTAGAAGTTAAATTGCTGAGTCCAAAGGTGAACATGTTTAAAATTGTGATACCTATTACCAAATTATACTCTCATCAGAAGTATATGAGAACACACTTTCCTGCATCCAAGAAAAAGAATATTAATCATCTCTGCCTCTTTGTGAGCTAGCTAAAAAAAGATGTATTCCTTTTATTGATGTATTAATGAAGTTGAATTTTTATGTCAGTGTTGGTTTCATGGCTGTATTTAGTTTGTGAAAAATGCAAGGAGCTGTATATTTATGACATGCGCACTTGCACACTTGTGGTGGGGGTAAGTCTTAGTATCTTGGCTTATTGGGCAGGGGGAGGATTTCTTGCATATCTGTTAGGCTACTCTGGCTTCAAGTAACAGAAGAGCCCAAATCAGATATATGTGTCCTTTTCTGTAACACAGACCCTATAGCTAGGGTGGTCCAGGGTTGATGAATTCAGCAGGTCAGTGCCTCGTTAGTCATCCTCAATACTTTTTCCCTTATGGATGTCAGGTAGCAGCGGCTATTCCAGCGGTCTCCCATGCAAATGCTGCAGTATCTAGTGGGAGGACAGAGACGGTCTGTCATTGAGGAAAATCTTTTTCAGATACTTCCTTTCTCCTCTGAAGGCTTGTTCTGACATCTAATTGGTCAAAATTCCACTTATGTCCATACCTCCGTCAGTCAACAGCATGAGTAATGAGAACACCTTGACTGGTCTAAGGGAATGATGATTCACTCTCAATGGCAGAGGCTGAGACCTCCCTCCCCGCAGTTCATGGCTGGAGGAGGAAATCAGTGTTTGCTGGAGGTGGAGTATATGTAGGGGTGCAATGGGAGATGAGATGGGACCGGCAGGTAGGACAGGATTGGGACAGACCTGGGGGCCAGTTCGGATGGATTTGAAGGGAGCTATTGCAGAGTGAGAAAGATGTTAGAAGGTCACTTCGTAGTCTACAAGAAGAGATGGTCAAAGTCAATATTTATTGTGGTCCTGCTCTGTGCCAGGGGATACCATGAATACAAAAGCAGACTTTATGAACTTTGCAGTCCAGCAACTTCACTCAAGGAGGTTATGATTCTTTTGGATTAATAGGCACAACAATAATAATGATAGTTAATAGTTACTGAGAGCTTACTACCTCTGAGCATAGTTTTCAAGTGGCTTACATGTATTAACTCGTTTAGTCCTCAAATAACCCTAAGAATTAGATACTATTATCATCCCTGTTTTAAAGGGGAGGAGACTGATGTGCAGAGAGGTGAAGAAACTTGCCTTAGGTCAAAGGGCCAGCAAATGGGGGAGACAGGCAGCAGGACTTCAGAATCCATGTTTTTAACCATTCACTGTGCTGCCCATAAAACCCACATGTCAGGGGGCACCTGGGTGGCTCAGTGGGTTAAAGCTTCTGCCTTTGGCTCAGGTCATGATCCCAGGGTCCTGGGATTGAGCCCCACATCAGGCTCTTTGCTCCGCGGGGAGCCTGCTTCCTCATTTCTCTCCCTCTGCCTGCCTCTCTGCCTACTTGTGATCTCTGTCAAATAAATAAATAAAATCTTAAAAAAACCCCACATGTCAGGAGTTAGAATGTTAGGAACATGGCCAGTGGGCTGGAAGCAGTAGGAATGGAAGAGGGAGTAGCTGTGATTATATTTCATAGCTGACAACTATTGAGCACTTGGCCACCTGACGGTCACTGTGTGAGGTGTTAGTTCGACGTGGCCTCACCGAATTCTCACAACTCTACAACATGGGTGCTATTCCACAAGTGAGGAAACTGAGGCCTTTGAGATGTTGAGTCACTTGGCCAAACAAAGGTCATTATTGTATTTGAACCTGGGATCCTTAAGACTCCAAAGCCTATGGAATTAGTTCACTCCATTGTGGTAATTATGAAATTTCTTTTCTGAACAGAAAACAAGGAATTCTGAAAAAAAAAAAAACACTAAAGCATGTAAGAACTCTTGAAAAACAAACAGGAAAACAAATTTTTGGGATACTGTTGCACTTTGGCTGGTCTGAGTTGGCCTTCCCATATGCCATGGTATTGATTGGATGTGCTACTCTAGGATACCTCCGATTTGTTGTTTTTCTTGAGGGAACCCAAATCCAGAATACAGAAACTTTTTTCAAGCATTTCTTCTTGAAAAAAAGTCATATATATTAAAATTTTATATACTTACAGTCTTTCAGTAATATTTTTGTATATATAACAGGCACCTTATATTTACCAATTTTTTTAAAGACTTCATTTATTTGAGAGGGTTAGAGAGAGAGTGTGCAAGCACACACAGAGGGAGAGGGAAAGAGAAGCATGCTCCCACTGAGCAGGGAGCCCGATGAGGGGCTCCATCCCAGGATCTTGGGATCCTGACCTGAGCCTAAGGCAGATGCTTAAGCAACTGAGCCACCCAGGTGCCCCTATTTACCAATTTTTTTTAGATGAATGAGAAGTAGTTTCAGTTTATATAATCAACCAGCCAGGCCTTCAGCTGGCTAGTCTCACAAACCAGGCACTCCACCCAGCTCCGCGGACCATACTGCCCTGCAGAGTTAGGGAACAACAATTACCAACAGGGTTTTTTTCCTTTTCTTTTCTGTTTCCAGAGCAATTCCCTCAAGCCCTTGTCCAGATGTTAATGGGGCACATGTGGTGTTGGAGTCTTGACTTTTCAAATCTTCTTTTCTTTAGCAGAATGACTGGGTGGAGCAAAGGAAATTGTTAAGGGGTATTATGGTTTCTTTCTCTTCTAAGCGGAGTTTAATCCCGCCAATATCATCAGTGACCAAAGTCACTGCCATCTGTCAGTTGTGGGTGGCCCAAACTAGCGGTCTCCTTCTGCTCCCAGCGGACAGGTAACTAGCATTCGTAAAACCAACGCATCACATCTGGAACTTGTTGGCAGACTCAAAGGGAACCCAAAAATGAAATCGGTCACAGAGATAGAATGCCCTGCTTTTTTCTTGGAGCTGGTATCTGTTGGGTTCAGGCTTGTGGCATATGGGCAGAACAACTCAAGAAAGTTTTCCAATGGTATAGGCCAACTGAACATACTTTTCTGAAGCATAAGCTTCTACCAAAAATGGAAAGGGGGAAAAAAAAAGCCCCAAACCAAACACACCCAAACCAACTTACTCTTCTGGTGTGCCACATAAAATAAAATTGCCCGTCGTGAAGATATTTGAATCTAAGTTGTTGCCAGTTCTAAGGAAAAAAGGTAGGGTCAGCTGCTTGAGAGATAATCGGCATTCTAATAAAATACCCAGGCCTAATGCTATAATTAGTAAACACAGGTGGTACAACTTCTTGCTTCCTCTTCCTTAGATATATTAGAGATTATCAGGGGAAAAAGAATGACAGGATGGGGGAAAAAATAGAAGACATGTAAGGAAATAACTTTATAAATAGAATACAGTATAGTTTTGCCTCAGAATGATAAAAATAGGTGCACAGGTCTTTAAGTATTTTATTTTGCAGTATTTTGTGTATGTAGAAGCTTCTCCTTTTATTCATCAGAAGCCCTCCAGATACAGTCTATAGTCCATTTCAAAATAAACCATGGCTGCCATTATAAAAATATTATAGAAATCGTTAAGAATTTGGGTGAGTGAAATAAGTGAGGAAAATCTATTTGAAAAATACTCATGTATCCCTGGAGAGGCTGGACAGGTAGAAGTTGTTAAAGGACTATCAATCCTGCAGCCATCCTGGGGCTCACAGACATGTGTGCAATGTTGTGTGCGTGTGTGCATACATGGAGTGAGGTCCGTGTGGGGGGCAAGGGAAAATTGACGAGCTCTGGCCTCAGACAGCCCTGAATTTAACTCCTGGCTCTAGTACTTACTGGCAATATGACTTGGGCCGGTTACTTAAATTTCCTGAACTTCAGTTTCCTCATCTATGAAATGAGAGTTGTTAACAGCTTCCAGGTAGGCTGTTTGTGAGGATTAAGTAAGGGCCCGACAGAGCCTTTGCCAATGATTTTCCTTTCCATTTTCTGTCAGTGTAGGGGTGAAGGGATCACTGTTACTCATGGTAACACCGGTTTCTCAGAGACAATGGGGGCCTTGGTGGAGTGGAATCTGGTCTCTTCTGCCCTTGCACTACGTTTTCTCCCCTTTCTCCCCCCACCTTTTTTTTTTTTTTTTTTTTTTTTTGCTTCTAATGATGATAGGACAATATCCTCATGGATATGAGGACTATCCTCGCAGATAGTCCTCATGGAAGAGCTGATCCATTTTCAGCATTTCCTTTCTCTAGCCCAAGAGTAAAGCCTACAGTGTTCACCTTTGGTGAAGAAACCTTCTCGTAATTGTGAGAAGAAATTCCTAAGTCACAGGACTTGATTTCTGCCCCTTCATTGAAGAGCGAGGGAGAGAACAGCGAGGAAGATTGCCTTGGAGTTATTTAAGGTCAATTAGGAATTATGCTCGTCTGCCTCTAAGCCTAGTTCTGTCTAGCCCAAAGTGATTCAGAATCACTCTAACCCTGTCTGCACACGACCAGTTGTTTTTGTCTGGATTGGGATAAATCATCTCCTTCCACATGTTAACATTGTGTCATTATGGACTCCTGAGTGTGTTTGAGTTTTTCAAGGTATGGATGAGTCTATTTGTTTTATACCTTTCATAGTGCAAGCTACACATCTGGGCATCCGGGGAGCAGTTTGATAAATTCTGAATGAGGGAGTGAATGAATTAATGAACACTTTTAGAAGAGTATCTCCTCACTTTTTGAAACCTATACCATCTTTTGATCAATACCTCCCAGCCCACAAATGTGCGACATTTTAAAAGGGCCCTATGCCAGAGACAATGAACTGTATTTTCTACATATCCCACTAGTTCAAAATCTGTTGAGCTTTCTTTTTTTAATCCCCGCCCCTGAATTATATGTTAGGGGGGAAAAAAAAAAAAGCTTTCTCCTTCTTAAGATTCTGATATTTACACCATATTCCTGAGGATATGCGCACCACCTTAGACCAAATGCCCCCAAGCATCTGCCACACATAATATGTTAGGTACTAAATAAATGTTTTTGATAATGACACAAATGACAGCTCTGGAGAAGCTTTGGTACTCTACCGTCACCAACTACATGTAGCTGTTGAAAACTGGATGTAAACACAGACCTCCCAAGGAGGGTCGCAGTAGCCTGGACTGAGATGGAATGCATGGTATTCTTCAACCTCTCTTCCATAAAATCTGTCCAGCTTATGCCTTTTCATGTGCTTTTGACGTAGAAGAGAATTGTATCCTCTACAAAAACTTTTCCTGACTCAGGCATTTAATATCATTAATGAAAACTGAATGCCTAGAGTTTTAATTTTTTTTTAATGCTTTCAACTCGAACTACAGGAGTCTAGGAGCCGAATGTTTGGCCCTTAGTGTCCTAAGGCCTGCCTCTACTTTTTGTGTGCATGATTATTAAATGAAAAACAAGGAGGGTGTTGTGTAATTTTATAGCGACCAAACACATGGTTTTTCCCTTTCCTTTGGGAAGAAAATTCCTTCCTGCAGAAGCTAAGGTTATGCCCCTACTTGTGAAGCCCGAGGAGGAACACTTTGAAGTGAAAGAGGATCCTCCTAGAGTAACGGATACAGAAACCAGGGTGGGAATAGGAGGAGCCTCCAGAAACAGGAAAAGGCATTGTCCCGGGGAGGGGTTAATTTCATCCCTCTCTGTCGTCATTCGGGCCGTCTGGTTTATTTCCTCCCCCAGGTTGGTGTGAGTTGGAAGGAGAGTCCTTTGTTAATGAGGTCAAGAACAAGACTGCCCATTTTGTGAGGTGGTTAGGGCTGAACTTTCAGATTTCAGATTTTATGAACAGTGACCAAGAACAAAATTAATTTGGGCTTCATCTACGCAACGCCAAAGCAACTGGTTAGGAAGTGAAAACTCTGATCAGTTGGTGTGGCTAGACAACATCAAACAGCTTGGTTGGATTGATTTTTCCAAGGAAATGCTTCAGTGGGCCAACAGTTTCGGCATTATGTAGGTGTAAGACTGAAATTTCGCCCACAGCTAGGTTCCCTGAAACCAAAAACCGGGTAAAGTAAAAAGAATTTTATTTGAAGCGTTTTCTATCACAAATGACTAGCTGCTGGTCAGAAGCACGGATATACACAAAACAATGCTTAGAGCTGAGAACATTCATGAATTTGACTTCTGGAAAAGGATTAGCAATGCCTTTGTGGTTCCCATCCTTCTCAGGGGCTTTCTCAGCACACACCAGGCTGGACCCTATGACTCCCTCTGGGAACGGTGATGTGGCGGGTCCTGGCAGGATCTCCAGCCAAACCCTCATCATCTGGGAACAGCATGGGAAAGAGTGGCCAAGGCCAGTTGCATCTGGCACAGGTCCAAGGCCTCTGGCCACATTGTTTTCACTATACTTAGCACTGAACCTTCTCAGAGTCCTTGGGAATGCTTTGTATTTATTACTTTTCACACCAGTCCACCTTATGGCGCCACTTTCACATTAGATTTCTCATTTTGGAGACTAAGGAGCTAATGATCATGAGGCTTCAGGGACCCGCATATCATCACCCAGAAAATGAGTGTTGGAGCCAGGACTGGGCTGTGCAGATAGTCATGATGCCTTAATGGCGGCATGGTTCACAGACAGCATTGGCCTCTGCCCTTAGAACCAAAGGGAATTGATTTTCATCCCTAAGATCTCATAGGAAGCGCTCTCCTCCTGGGGCCCAGTGAAGCCCCAGCCAGCAGTACCTCGGGACATGAACTTGGTATGAACTGCTTGAGGCACTCTTTGAGCTGAGTTGGGCTGAACCCAGCTCTTTGTTCCAGGTCACACACAAAGACCCAGGAGGGTTAGAGAGGAGCAAGATTTTTTTTTCGAATCTGGAGTATTAAGACTGAAAAACAAAATCAAAACGCCTTGGGGAACGTACGTAGTAAATAAGTCAAGGCTGATCTTATAAAGCCATGCCATTTGATATGGTAAAGGCACGAGATACCCTCCACATGCCAGACCCAAGGGCGACACAAAACACATCCTGATGCAGGAGTTCCCAGGCTTCCACTGCAAATAGATACAAGCCCATCTATACCAAAGGCAGACTACGTAATTGTTGCAGTGGAAGAAGGGGTGAAATGCTAGACGTGTCCAGAAGAGGAAGGAGACATTGATGGTGACCAGGGAGGTCTGGAAGGTTTTCTCAGAGATGACAATTAAACTGGGCTTGGACAAGTCAGATTCACAGAGCAGAAATTACGTCTGAGGTCCCCAGAGGGGTGACCCACCCAAGATCAGAATCACTTCTGTGTTTATCCTTGCAAACGGCTTCAGAAGCGTCACGCGACTGCTGGAGGGAGACGTGGGTTATTGTGAAGCTGAGATGCTTTCATTCTCAGCTCTGTTGTGCTCAAAAACCCTAGAATGTGGCAGTGGCAGAAATGACCCATTTTTCTCAGTTTGCATAATTTTGTATTTAAGTTCTCATCTTGGGGACTTTTATAACAAAGAGATTTATCCAGAACTTTGCATCAGTTTTAAGAAGGACTTTTAGTCAGAGGAGCAGTTACAAATGGATCAACCATGCATTGGAATCCATTTATGTTTCCTCTGTTTCTAAGTGGCATTTCCTGAAATATTTGCTAATTATTAAATTATTTTTTGCCAAGATCCAGTCCCCCTGGTTTTTCTACTTCTTTAAGTCAGGGCCAAATGAATAGATAAGGCCAAACCTATGGTGTCTATGAAAATAGATTATAAGGTTATAAACATAGGATTAGCATTAACTCTAGAATTAAGCAGGAGAAAATGGTCATGATGTGTGACAATGAGTTTTCTTCACATGCAAAAATAAGCATACTTGTCAAAGTACTCAGGTTTTACTATGAGACAGGCTTTGTGGATACTTTCTATTAATATCTCCCTTTTAAAAGTGATTTTCTGAGAAATGTATAATGCAAAAACCCAGCTACTTCTGGTTAGACAGATACAAGTGTCCTTTGTTTTCAGATATCCGCTTGTGTGGGAGTTTCTGCTTAAAACCAGCACTCGTA
Source organism: Mellivora capensis (assembly GCA_004024625.1). NCBI lineage: Eukaryota > Metazoa > Chordata > Mammalia > Carnivora > Mustelidae > Mellivora > Mellivora capensis. Next base: position 49,897 of record PISX010002270.1, read on the forward strand.
GTTCAAACTTCGGGATCAAGTACTGGGTACGTGTGAATCCGACAATGAGAATATATATTTGATTTTGTCTAAAAGAGCTTATTATGTCACCTGATTATACATAGTATGGTGTATGGTGTTTTTCTGGCCGAGATCCTATAGCAAGGCTAAGTCATGCATTTGCTTAATTATTATCCAGGACATATGATGTGTTGAAAATTGTACTACATGCTGGGTAGGCAGGTGATTCACGGGTGCTGCCTGCTGGTAGTCTTATAGGACAGACAAGGAGAAGCTGGTAGTCTTATAGGACAGACAAGGAGAAGCTGGTAGTCTTATAGGATAGACAAACAATAAACCTACAAACAAAACAACATTTGCAGAATGTGATGAATACTGTATCTTATCGAACAGAGAGGCCACCGATTTGAAGATACATCATTAAAGGAAAGATTTATTTATTTATTTGTAAAGATTTAATTACAGAGAGAGGAGAGAGAACATGCACACGTGCAAGGGGGAGGTGGTGAGAAGAGGGAGAGAGAGTCTTAAGCAGACTCCGTGCTGAGTGTGGAGCTGCTTGGGGGACCTCATCTCACGACCCTGAGATCACGATCTGAGCAGAAACCAAGGGTTGACCTCTTAACCTACTATGCCACCTGGATGCCCCAATACATCACTTTTTAAAAATCCCTTCAAAAGACAGACTGTGTCATGGGGTGCCTGGGCAGCTCAGTGGGTTAAAGCCTCTGCCTTCAGCTCAGGTCATGATCTCAGGGTCCTGGGATCAAGCCCCATATCGGGCTCTCTGCTCAGCAGGGAGCCTGCTTCCCCCTCTCACTCTGCCTGCCTCTCTGCCTACTTGTGATCTCTCTCTCTCTCTGTCAAATAAATAAATAAAATCTTTTTAAAAAAAAAAGACTGTGTCCAATTAAACTGTGACTTATCCCAATCTTAGAGATGTTCAAATGTGAGGGAAATGTGTGTTTTAGAACCACTGGAACGCAGTACTCTCAAGGAAAGCAGGGGCCATGATAGGCTGTCACTGGGCATCTCTGAGCAGCAGCGGACTCTCTGATGAGACACATTTTTGGCTCATAACTGGACAGTAGAAGTAGGTTTTCCTACTGAAGCCCCAGAAAGTATGTTCTAGAGAGCAGGAACAGCCATAGGACACAGAGACAGGAAAGCCCAGGGCATGTGTGACGTGCCTGCATTCTACCTCCCAGGTTCGGTAGTGCCTGTCCTGGGTCTGCCCATGGCCCCATTGACTTGTAGTATAGAATTCTAAACCAGGGAGGCTTCTCCCTTTCCACGTGGCCTTCCGTGGCTGTTATGGTCTTCCTGCTGTTGTTCTGTGCTCTGCTTCCACGGCTGCTCACCTAACCACCCCCCCATCTCCTCCCACAGCTGCCGGCTGCCTGGTGCTGCCACTCTGCTCTCCACCACCCCTGCACTCCTCCACGGCCTGCTCCCCGCTGAGGAGCCAACCTCTCAATCCAAGTGAAACTACTCTGGAAATCTTGGGTGGTCTGACCTGATATTTTAGTTTAGTGGCCACAGATATTTTAGGCCCCCAAGTAGTCTTACCCTTTCAATTTTACTGCCCCCCCTCATTCCCCCCATTAAAGGAACTTGGAACAGTCTCCCCAGAGACTGGTCTGGAGGTACAGTTGAATAATACCACAGTGTTTTTCTTCCTCCCCACAAAGGACCAGCTGGTGCTTCAAGACCGGGCACAAAGCTTCTGGGGCTCTACTAAGAGCAGGAACTCCACTTTCCTTCAGGATTTCTATCCTTCCAGGGCAGGCACAACCTCTCCTTCCTTTGTTGTTTAGGAATTCTGTCAATCTTGGTGCTGCCTCTGATTGTCTTCATTTTTCTTTCCCAGGAGAATTCGACACCCTTATGCCTTGGTATCATGAGCATTCTAAGACCACCTGTGGATTTTCTGAATAAGTCTCATTTCCCTGTCCCTCCCTCCACAAAGAGAGAGAGAGAAGATAGTAGAACGGCATCACCGCTCACTTATCTATCCATAGCCTATCGTAGCTGATATGAAGCCCTTAGCACAGCCTCTGTAAGATGCTGGTGGTCTCCTTGAGGAAGTGCTTATAACTACCTTTATTTAGGGAGGGAGGAAACAGTCCATCTGCAATATAATTTTAGGACACATTTGAACACAAACACACTCAGGAAAGGATTTTTTAAAAAACCATGTCGAATGTCCATGAACTGGTGAAGGGATAAACAAATGTGGTATGTCCATATAACGGAATACTATTTAGTAATAAAAAAGAACTTTCTAGAACATGGATGAACCTCGGAAACGCTGTGATACATGGAATAAGCCAGATGCAAAAGACTGTGTCTTATGATCCCATTTATAGGAAGTATCCTAAAAAGGCAGATCTATGGAGACAAATGGTAGATTAGCAGTCGCCTGGCCTTGGGGTGAAGTGGATATGATTGCAAATGAGTATGGGGGTTTTTACAGGGTGAGGGAGATGTTCTAACTGGGGACTGTGGTGATGGTTATATAACTCCATATAGTTACTAAAAAAAAAATCAGTGAATTGTACATGTTAAGTGGGTGAGTTGTATGGCTTGTAATTATACCTCAAAACAGATGTTAGGGAAATAAGTGTGTTGTAAGACATCCGTTTTGATATCAACCAACCAACTGTGACTCTGTCACTGCTCACGGCCTGTGTACTATAGAGTGTTTCACTCATTTAACTTCCAAAGATCAACATTTAGTGAGCCTTGAGTATGTGCCAATGATCATGTTCAGATTGATCCCTTTCTATAATTATTGCAAAAATGCATTTGACTTGAAATTGGGTGGGAACAGGGCCTCATTTTAGATGATACTATCCAGAGATTGGACATAGATCAAGGGAAAAGGGAAAGTGAACAAGCCGTAAGAAACCCCGTGTAACTGCCAAATCTTCTTGCACTCTTTATGTTCAAATAATACATCAGAAATAACAAAGCCTGGAAGGACAGCACATATCACTCCACAGCTCTAGCCTCTGCTTCTTTATCATGCATCCCTGAGTGCATGTCCGTAACTTGAGGAGAAGATCCCGTTGGTTCTGTGTGTGCTGACGATAGGGGGAGGGCTGTTGTCTTGGGGACTGCCTCAAGTCAATGAGGAAGTTTCTCAGGGGCACCTGGGTTGCTCAGTTGGTTAAGTGTCTGACTTTGGCTCAGGTCATGATCTTGGGGTCCTGGGATCGGCGCCCCCTCATAGGCCTCCACACTTAACAGGGAGTTTGCTTCTCTCTTTCCTCTTCCCTCTGCCCTCTCTCCTCAACATCCCCCCCCAACCCTGCTTGTTCATGCTCTTTCTCACTCTCTCAAATAAAATCTTAAAAAAGAAAAAAAAGAAAAAAAAAAAAAAGAAGGTTCCCAGGCCCAGTGGCCAGGCCCCTCCAGGACTAAAACTCTTGCCTAGGCTAAGCAATCTCAAGGGGAAGCTAATGGCTTTGGCTTTGTTAATTACCACTGAGCTGGTGGGATTGGAGAGCCTTGGAATTTCTAATGCTCCTGGTTGGTTCTCCCTGGCTATTTCTAAAAGTTAAGTCCGGACCAGGACAGGCGAGACTAAGTCCTGACTGTGACCAGGACTAAGTGGGTAGAGAAAAGCCTTTCTTATTCACAGAATTTTTTCAAGGGAAAATTATTTTTTCTTGGGTTATGCCCAATCACAAGAGACTTTATGGCCAGAATCTGGCTAATCCTTCATGTTACGGTTCTTAACAACCAGAACTTTTTGCTTCACACCCACACTGTTTATGAGGGTGCTAGGTAAATTGAGGTTTGGGTAGATCAGGACTCATTCAACTTTCTTCTGCCCATTCCAGAAATACCATCACACTTACCTTCTATCTTAGCACCAAGGCCAGCTGCTGCTCCTACCTTGCCTCTCCTACAGTAGCTTTTGGATCAAGTCATCACAAGTCACCTTGATGTATATATTTTCCTAATTCTGTATCACTCAGGAAAAGAATAAGAGTCACTGGATCTTTTTTTTCCCAAGGGAATTCTGGCTCCTTATATTATCTCAACCCACTGCTTCGACTCTTATTTTTTCTAACCCCTCATATCCCATTCCTCCTCAACCTGCTCTACTGCGGTTTCCATTGTCACCAAGATTTATGGTGATCCCAGCTAGCCAAATACAAGACCCAGCGTTCCTTATGATATTATCTCACTGAACAATCAGCATATAAACCATTCTCTTGTTCCTAAAACACACTTGGCTTCCTTGACACTATGTTCGTCTGGTTATTTTCTTTACTGTTGACAGCTTTTGTCTTCCTCCTTTTGGATGTTCTTTCTTTGCTCAACTCCCAAATTTCTGAGCATTCCAAAGGCTTGGTCTTAGCTTCTTTATTCTTTTCTATCTCGGTCCCCCTTCTAGACACTCCTCACCATTTCCATGGTTTCGCAAACCACCCAGATGATGATTTCCAAACGTATTTCATCAGCTCCACTAACCTCCATGTTTACATAGCCAGCCTCCTCCTTGATATGAAATTTGATAACTTATAATCATTTCAAGCTAGAATTTTTGATTTCCTTCCCAAATCTGTCCTTTTCTTTCCCATTTCAGTGAATGACAACAGTGTCCATGTAGTTGGTCAAGCTAAAAATCTAGAAATCATCCTTGATTCTTTCTTTTATTCCCATGTCCATCCCACCAGTGAATCTATTTGGCTAACCTTCCAACATCAATCACAAATCTGCCCATTTCTCTTATTCTCTACCTTTACTTCTTAGTCCAAGTAAGCGTTCAGCTGTTTTCCTGCTTCCATGTTTGTCCCACACGAGTCGTCCTCTACACAGCAGTCCAGAGAGATTTCTTAAACGCATTTAATCTCATGTCCCTTCCTTGTCATTTCAATTAAAATCACATCAGTGTGTCATGCAATTTTCATCTATTTGGTTTCTCTTTATTAGGTATAAAATAGATCATTTTCTCTTTCCATGCAGATCCTTTTACTTTTCAACTCAATCTCAAACTTGCTGGCTACACAACACCTCTTGGTCTATTTAAGAACTGGTTTAGGGGCCCCTGGGTGGCTCAGTGGGTTAAAGCCTCTGCCTTCAGCTCAGGTCATGATCCCAGGGTGCTGGGATCAAGCTCCGCATCGGGCTCTCTGCTCCGCAGGGAGCCTGCTTCTTCCTCTCTCTCTGCCTGCCTCTCTGCCTACTTTGTATCTCTGTCTGTAAAATAAATAAATAAAATCTTTAAAAAAAAAAAAAAAGAACTGGTTTAGTACATTGAGAGAGGTCTTTTCCCCCCTCCTCTCCAGGCCTATGACTCTTTGGCCAATAGAGTATGACAGTTCAAGTCCTGGTCTTTAAGAACCTGTTTCTCTTTTGTTGTCTTGGAACCATGTAAGAAGTTCAGCTAATCTGCTGAGAGCTAGCCCATGCCAAACATGTCGAAATGCTATGTAGGAAGAGAAAAATGATGGGGCCAGCTCCTAGGTATTCTGGTCATCCCATCTGAAATATCAGACACTGAAGGTCAGAGATGATTGGTCTCTCTGTGCGGTGTTCAAATTCTTAGAAATGTGACATATAGTTATTTCAAGCCACTAAGTTTTGAGGTCATTTGTTATAGCAATATAAAACTAGAACATATAGGAAGTAATTTGAGAGAATGACTTGAAATGTCTTCATTCTATCTCTTAGTCATGAAACAGTTTGGCTGAGTACGGAATTCTTGGTTGGAAGAGTTTTTCTTCAGAACTTCAAAGGTATTGCTTATTTTCTTCCAGCTGTAAGTGCTGTCAGTGAGAGGTCTGATGACTTCCTAATTCATGTATCCTTGCATGTGATCTGTTTGGTTTTTTCTTTTTCTTCTGTGGAGGTTTTAGGTTTTCCTCTCTGATCTCAGTGTTACTCAGCATCAAGATGCTATGTTTTGTTTTGAGTCTTATTTCAGTTTCCTCTAGTTCATTAAGTTCATTTCATCTGTCTAAATTTTGCCTTCCAAAATTTTTATTGTTCTGCTCCTTTCCCACTACCATTCCTTTGCGGGTTTCTGTCTACGAAACCATTCACTATGACACTAAGCATAACACTAACAGGGGAAGGAGGGGCTGTCTGTATCTACACAGGTTCCCTGAACTTCGGTTTTGTTCATATTATTGTACATTTTATAATCTGCAGCTTATAAATGCTGAATTTTGTACATTTTGTATATATTATTTTATAATTTTCTTCACATTGTCTTGCTGACAAAACTGTAAACTGCATGAAAGTTGGGACGATTTCTTCTTGTTCACTGCCTTATCCTCATCTCTTAGTACAGTGCCTGCCACACAGTTGTCATTTAATAAGTATCTGTTGAATGGATGAATAAAAAAGGCCTGGGATAAGGAGCAGGAAAGGTAGTGGGAACAGACATATCAAAAGCAAACATCATAATCCACCTCACCCTTTTGTCCAGACCAGTGATTTTTAACTGAGGGTGATTTTTGTCCCGCAGAGGACATTTGATGGTAGCTGGAGACATTTTGGGGGATCCCAGCTGGGAGGGGGAGCAGTTTGCTACCAGCATCGGTGAGGCCAGTGATGCTGTTAACCATCCTGCAGGGCGCATCACAGTCCCTGACAACCAATAGTTATCTGGTCCAGAATTTTAAAAGCCCTGAGGTCGAGAAACCCTGGCCTAGACCAAACCCTAACAGCTCATTTATATTCGGTCTCTTAAATACGTTGCCCATTTTCAGAATACCACACACATGTGTCAAAACTTCCAACTGTGTGCCCTCTCTGGTGTGTGGGCTCAGTGGAAAAGTACTAAGTTTGAATGTCCTATGGTTCACCCCTACCTGGTAGATTTTTTTTTATAGTTAATATATTCACTTATTTTTTTTGAAAGCTGGGATTAGTGGATAAAGAAGGGAGTAGGAAATAAATTCACAGAATCCCTACTTAATTCATTATTTTTCTTTCTAACATGCAGTGGTAAGTGGATTTAATGGTGTCTTACTTTTTTTCTCAGATGCTCTCCCACCTTTGCAGAGGAAAGTGCCTTTCAGCTCTTCACAATAACCAAACAGTGTAATAGCTCTCTAGCGCTAGACGGGGCTTCATTTTAAGATAAAGTAATTGTGCCTTGTGTAGCCTGCTCAGTACAGACCTAGAATATGAATCTGGGTCTGTCCTAAAAGGGAGCTGTCTTCTGTCATAGCACGTACTTTGAATTAAAAATAACAACAATAACAACAACAAACTCTTTGACTGCACAGATTCACTTTTGACAACACAATTAATAAACGCTTACCTTTGTCTCTTTTCATCAAAGTTGAAATCACCTGGGGCAACCATTCCGGGTCACTGGACCATACCAAATGCTGCACCATGGACACAGTTGATTATGCAAACAAAGGATGGATTTGTAGTTATATGTTGTGACATGCTTTCCATTCAGGCCTTGCATAAGGTATGTTTTGATGACACCTATGTTTGCAGAGTGAATTCATTCAGGCTAAACTCAAAGATTAGTCATGGTTGGTTATTTAATGCTTTACCACTCCCCGGCTCCACCTCTTGCATCCAACCTCACCATTTAAGCCCAAACTAAAATTGGCACAAAATGGACTCCGTGCTTTTCCCTCCGTAATCCTTGTTCTAATAATGATGTGGGCTGTATTTTAAGAAGGTAACCATTTTACTTTTGTTGTTCTCTAAATAGGAGCCAGATAGTGGGTCTCTCCATTTTCTTCTCTTAGAATTTCTGAAAGTCAATCACACAACAAAGTCTCTTTGACATTTTCAGATAAATGAAGGCCTTGAACCAAATCCATAGAGTGTCCTGTTTCTCCCTTCACAGCTCTATAGAATGAGAGTTCAGTCATTTCTTTCTTTTACCACCCAGCTTATGGGTATCCTTTTTCTCCAGAACCTGCAGGACTTCTCCAGTTCAAATATTTAACTAGCCTCTGTGCTGGATTTTAACAGAAGTCACGCAACTTTCTCAATAGGCCACAGACGAGAGTGGGTAATCCACCATCATTCACGGTGACCATGGCCTATATTTAAAACTCATCACCAGACAAACCATAAGTGACTCTTAATCTCACAAAACAAACTGAGGGTTGCTGGGGTTAGGGGGGTCGGGAGAGGGTGGTGGGATTATGGACATTGGGGAGGGTATGTGCTATGGTTAGTGCTGTGAAGTGTGTAAACCTGGCAATTCACAGACCTGTACCCCTGGGGATAAAAATACACTATATGTTTATAAAAAATTTAAAAAAAAAAACCTCATCACCAAGGAGAATCTGGATTCTAGTTAACTTCTCTATCAATCCCCACGTAGTACTTCTTTCCTCTTCATTGATGTTCATTTTCATGTATCATTTATGTATGTGACTTTTATCCACTAAACTCTAGTTCCTTGAGGGTGGGGTCCTATCTTTTTTTGATGTTTGTATTGATAACATACTGCCTCATCCCCCAGGACAGCCAACTCTGAAATTTGGCCCTAACAAGTTTTATTTGCAGTGGGTGACAGGCGAAGCGAGAGCTGGTGTGCTCTATGCCATAGTCCTTCCTTCTTCACCTACTTACCTTATTTTCTGGTGACTTCCCTATTTAGGCAGGTAGACTGGAAAGCATCCACTTTCTTTAGGAGTAGTATTATATATTAATTATATATTATAATAATATAATATATTGTATTAATTATAGTTAATAAATAAAATGTATTAAATTAAAAATTAAATATACTTTTAAATTAAAAAGAGATAGATTAGTATTATATGTTACAATATCTTCCTCAACCTAAAAGTTCATTTTTTCCCTATTGATTTATAAAAAAATAAAAACGTTTTCGTGGGCCCCTAAAAGTATTGCGTTCTCTAGGTACCCTGTGTGTGCCCACCAGGCCTGGGGGCAGGTAAGCCCCAATATGGGACAAAAACAGGCCAGCAGCAACCCTGGAGCTCTGTCCTGGAGAGCCCCTCCCCCGCCTCCCTTTTTTCCCCTTGCTTTTGTAGATTATCTCCTTCTCCAAAGGAGTGGGCTTGTCTCTCCGCAGGTGAATAAATCCCTCTAATCTCCAGACCGGTCAGAAAGTCCCACTCAGGTTATTAGTAAGGATATTCCCATTTCAACTGGGAACTCATTGCAGAATGTGAGCCTTTGTGCTGCTATGTAAATTAGTCTGGCTATCAGACTGAGAGCTGCCCACTCTAATATGAAAAACAAACAAACAAAAACCCCAAAGCAGCACCCTCACCATATGGACACAGAGCTTCTGACCACCATCCACATTATCCCCGGTGACCAGGAAAGTGAGCTAAAGACTGATCTTTGTAGCAGGTACATTTACGCACTGGCAAGGTTTCAGACCTCCACCCCTTTCCCCCTCCACTAATTGCCCCTCTAAGATTGTAGCAGAAAACACATTGGCTCTTGCTTTGAAAACCACAGGGGGTTGTGTGAGTGAATGACATTTTATTACTCTGCCCTTTGGAAATTAGCCTCCATACTGTCAGGCCTGCCAGGGAGCTTTTCCCCATTCCTTCCTCAGATGTCAACCACCCAAATTTCCAGTAATGCTGGGGAATGGTGTGAGGGGGATTGTGTGACTGCACACAGGTCAGAGCGGTCTCTGGGCCATTTGGTGGAGCCAAGGCTCTGTGGCTAGAAGGAAGAGGAGATTAACAGATAACGGGACAATCTCTCTGCTCAAAGATTCATTGTCAGATGAGCTTTGAATAACACCGATCCATCCATTAATCAAACAGACACACACATACATACACCCCTTCTGGTTTTAGGAGATTTGCTCTTAAATTTGGGTGGGCAGAGGTTTTACTCAACTCCGTTAATTCTTTGGATTTTAACCTTTGGAGTTTAACACCCAGTCTCCTAATTCCTACCTCAGAAGGCCTGTATTTTTAAGTCTAAGAGAATTAAACTTGATTTTGTTTCAATAATTGTTCTAACAATTTAAAAATACCTCTTGAAACTATTTGCAACATTCCAGACTTTTTCAAAGACAAGGCTAGAAATAACTTTTCTAGCTGTTTGTCTCATCTTTGAGTTTCAATCTTTGCATTTCGATTTAATAGTTGATTTTTGAAACCATATGGAAACTTCAAGTTAATTAAATATTTTAATTAAAAAATAAGCCTGACATCAGTGATCAGTCTTCAGGAATTATTATAGAATATCTTTGACAATAAAACTAATTATTTCCTTGGTGATTTGAAGATATTTTTGATTATGCAGTATAAAAATCAATTTTGCTCGTGATATTTGATATGAGTAATTTCCAGGTAAATGGAGAATTCTGGAGACAGAGTGATACATAAAGTAGATCTACATTTCACTCTGGGAACTGACTATAGCACCTGGAAATTATGTACATATCGTTGAATGAGATAATGTATAAAAAGAACCAAGCATTAGGGTTGGTATACAGTGTATGTTCAGTCAATGAAAGTAGAATCCATATATGAAATTATTTAGACCTTGGGGATTAACTTCCTAGAACTGTTTTTCCAAATGTTTCTGTTAGTCTCACTCACTCAACAACACCTACTAAGCACAGACTTTTATATAATATAATATACTGTATTGTATTATATTTAATAAATAAAATGCATTAAATTAAAAATTAAATTTCTTAATTTTTAAGTTAAAAAAAACTGTCCAGTGTTTTCCAAACTGGAAGGAAATGGCCATCCACGGAACTCAGAGAACCAAGTGTGCGTAGACTGCAACATTCACTACCTTTTCCATCCACGAAGAGAGATACACTTTTCAAGCCTATGTGTATCAATGCACGAGGAAATCGCGCTAGACTTCAAACGGGGAGGAAAAAGACGTGGCGAAGGCAACATTCTTCCAACATCTGTTCTCTGTTAGTCTCACTCAACAACACCTACTAAGCACAGACTTTTATATTGCATCAGTTCTAAACGAGGCATTTACTCGCATTTTATTAACTCTAAAATTGCGGTAGGCTTCCCCACTGATTGCGGTTCCCACTGCTGTCAGCCAGAGCAAACATGGTGTACACTTGGCTGTCGTTCCCTGAGGAACCGTTGGATAACTGAGCTCTTCTTTGTTTCTGTCAACTGACTTTTAAGGACCTTTTGAGGAAAGCACATGAATTGTGATCATTTGAAATCTAACACTTGATAAGATCAACAAGGCACTGGCCCCCAAACCTGCAAAATGGGGGGTGTCAATGGCTTGGAAGAAAATCCAAGAGATACTAGTGGAGTACTCTTTTAAGAAAATGGTACAACAGTAAGGCACTTTGGTGGCTCAGTCAGTTAAGCCTCTGCCTTCGGCTCAGGTCATGATCCCAGGGTCCTGGGATGGAGCCCCCATTGGGCTCCCTGCTCGCAGGAAGCCTGCTTCTCCTTCTTCCACTCCCCCACTTGTCTGTGCTCTCTCTCTGTCAACAAAAGAAAAGAAAAGAAAATGGTATAACACCAACACTCAGGGTGGCACAGATGATATCGTGGGAAACATGATGGACGTGGACCTTTCTGAATTAAAAAATGTGATGCAGCAGAGTTAGACTCTGAATATGAAAACGTTTAGAAAATGGAACCAATTTATTTTGCTTATATTTTCCTTTTTATGTATGTGTAAGAATGATAGGATAAATATCTATGGCTAAACAGTTCTCAAAACAAATAGAAACAGTTCTCAAACCAAATAAAATGTCTAAGTAGTAAGAAAAGAGTGTCATAGCTTCAATAAGCATTATGTCATAATTTTGGAGGCTTTACCTGGTTTCTTAATGGTAGATAAAATATTGATGCATCTCACCATCAGTGATACCCTAGATTCATTGAATTCTGAGTACCTGCTACCCAGAAGTCATTGTGGAATGACTACTATGTGTTCCCAAATTGCTCTGTGTTGTGAAAGGGCCAGCCAAGCTCTCATGGATGTTTTTCTGGCTGGGAAGACAAGACCCCATGCAGCATATTTCCAGAGAGGATAAATAATCTGGAGGGGAGAAATTTTGTGTAATGTATTATGAATTATATTGCAATAGAGTTAAACACTGATGTCTAAGACACAGTCCCTTTTCTCAAGGAATTTACAATCAAGCATCAAAGATAGAAGGAGATTTCAAAATGGTGTGTTAGATATCAAGAACTTCTGAAAAGTCTGGAGTTAAAACTGTCCTGAAGGGCAAATAAGGATTAGCCCCTGAGGAATAGTGAAAGGGTATTCTACGCAAAGGACTGTTATGCTTAAAAGCCAAGAAGTTAGAGTGAGGCTGATGAACTTCTTCAACTGTAAAGAGTTCAGGTGGCAGCATTTACAGTGTGAGGGGCAAGGGATGAGACTAGAAAGGGAGACGAGTGTTGGAAGATCTTGGAGGCTCGGGTGAGTTTTTTGATCTTTATCCCCAAAGCAGCGGGGTTTGTGCAGGGTATAGGCATGATAGAATTAGTATTCTAGAAAGATCATTGTTGTTGGAGTGTGGAGGGTGGATTAATTTTCTCCCTTACCCTCCCGCTGAGCCAAACAACCAGTTGTTGCTGTGACTTGGGAAGTTGGCAATGGCGGCCATGTTAAGTTTCCCAGTTTTCCCAACTTGACTGGATCTTTATCCTGTTGTGTGTGGGCTTTGTCATAGAATGCTGACTCCAGTCACCTATGGTCACTGCTCAAGTGAAGCCCAGTTACAGACACTACAATCAGTTTTAAATGAAGTCCTGTCAGGTTATTTGACTAGAAAAGCAGATTAATAAAACCACTGATCCAGTGAGCAACTGATCAATAAAAATTCCACTTCAATTACATGATAAAGTAAAAAAATCAAAGTGTATGGTTACCCTCTTGAGCTTCTGTGGGACTGAAGAATTTCCGTCTGAGATTTATCAAAGGGTCTTGAAAGCCAAAGAATGGTTTAGATGAAACTCAATTGATTTTGTGTTTCTGCCAGAACTCAGAGCTTTCTACAGGTCACAGCCTGTCAGGTATAAAGAATCATAATTTTACCAGAGCTTCCTTTCATGGTTTAGAAGGGAGAAGGCCCCAGCCAAGTGCTGGACTGATAAACACTGGTCGTGTGTCTGTTTAAGCAGAAGTAAATGAAAATGCCAAAAGACTCAAGTTCAAAGGGAGGATTCTGTACCTGAGAAATGTCCCTTAATGGAATTCCCACTTCTTTGGAAAAGCACTTGGCAAAAAGGTTTCTTAAGCAAGGTCGGAAAGGCACAGTGTCAGTGCGTTCATGCCTCTCCCAGCCAACACAACTTCTGCCTTTTTTCTTGGAGCCCATGAAAGGTTGCGACACCCTGAGAAATGGGCTGTTTGCTGAGCCATCCTGGAAGGATCCAGATCAGGCAGAATGCTAACATCTGTTTCTCAGTTGCTCATGCCTTTTTGAAAATAGTTGCATTTTCTAAGCAACCTCTTGCAAGGAAATAAGGATGGGCCAAACAAGTCACCTCTAGACATTTTATTCTCCTGTGCTTTTGTATTTCTGGGCGCGCACAGGTTTCCCCTGCAGGAAACCATTTAAAGAATGTAGATAATACCTATCAGTGTTGTGAGTCACCCTGTCAAGAGAGTTATGTACAATCGTGCATCCTTGTAAGTTATTTATCATACCCTGGGGCTTGATGGAATACAGTTTCCTTGATGAAGAGATAAAAAGGAGCAACATAAAAGCAAGGTAAAAGAAGAACAGTTCATTAAAACTGAATCTACCTTCTGGTCTTAACTTTTTTACGGTTTTTTTTTAAATTAGTATTACTGAAATTTATCATAACAAAAATTTGCTTAATAAAATACATTTTGAGAAAAGAGAACCCTAAGGGATGGAGTGCATTTGGAAAGGGACAGACATACAGAGAGATGGAGAGAAAGGTCAAGAGACAGAGAAAAGGAGGAGGAGAAAGGGAGAAACTAAAGGAACTGACTTCTGAAAAACAGGAATAGTGAAAATGCAGTCAAAAAGACCCAGCCCCAACCCCAGTGAATGGAAATAAACAGCTCTGACAAAGCAACAGCTCTTTGCTATTGGAATTAATGGGGTGAGGGCTGCCTGGGTGGCTAAGTCTTGAAGCATCTGCTTTTGGCTCAGGTAATGGTCAGGGTCCTGGGATGGAGCCCTGCACCCTCATCACTCCCTGCTCAGCAGGAAGCCCGCTTCTCTCTCTCCAACTCCCCCTGCTCCTGTTCCCTCTTTCACTGTCTCTCTCTGTCAAATAAATAAATAAAATCTCAAAAAAAAAAAAAAAAAAAGAAATTAATGGGAGGAGTTTGCCAAGTTTGCAAAGCTGGACAGAGAAGGCTGCCCAGGGTCGCCTCACTCCCAGAGGAAGGCTTAAATCAACGCAGAGGACAGGTTTAGATGGGGGGGCGGGGGGCGGGGTTAACCCGAGCAAACCAGCGCCCTCACCTTAACACAGGGGGTTCAAGCAAAGATTTCTAAGGGCCCCACAGTTCTAGGGGTTCTGTATCTCTCGGGGTGGGTGGGGTGGCCACTGAGAAGTAGTGGGCTCAGGTCCAAGAAAGGGCGGAGAGGGGAGATAATTGATGCTTTATTCTGCGTTGTTGTGTCTTAGTTCGAATTCCAGTTTGTTTACCCTCCCTCTCCCATTGCTCTCCTAGAACAGAACCCTCAGGCATAAATAAGCCTCAGGAAGTAGAAAAGTTGATTTTCAAGACAAAATATTAAGGGTTTGTTAAATAGAGCAGTGCGAGAAAAAAAATGTTTCGACCTCTTCATACTGTGTTTCAAAGGACTTAAATTTAAGCTACGTAAATAATATATGGATACAATTTCTTTGTGGAAAATGAAAATGTTACATTTAAGGCTCAACTCCCCTGTCATCACCATTCTTAATCCCAAGTCTTTCCCAGCCTCTCCCAAGGAAGTCTTACCAGTCTACTGTGTTTCCTTTACAACCAGTCTACTGTTTCCTTTACAGACTTTCTTCTAGGTAGAAACTATGCAGTATTGTTCTATGTGTATAAGTGTGCTTTAAAAATAAATACTATGGTTTTAAACATTTTTTATTGAATACATTTGACTTGAAACATTGTGTAAGTTTAAGGTATACAGGGTGTTACTTTGATACATTATATATAATATATTATATACTGTATATTATATATAGTATAACATCATTCCCAATGTAGTGATCTTGATCACATTACATAATTGTTGTACAATATGGTTTATGTTCACTATATTGTACATTGGATCTCTATGGCTTATTCACTGTTACAAGCCTGTAGCTTTAAACACCCATCACTCTTGCCCCCACCCCTAACCCCTTGTAACTACCATTTTACTCTCTATTTTTGTTTAACTTGTTTAGATTCTACATATAAATGTTAACATACAACACTTGTCTCTCTCAGACTTACCTCGCTTAGCGTGGTGTGCCCAGGGTCCATCCATGTAGTTGAGAATGGCGGCCATCCTCCTTTCTCATGGCTGAATAATATTCAATTGTGTATACACACTACATCCTTTTTTCCCATCCATCTGTGAACAGGCATTTGGGTTATTTCCATAACTTGGCTATTGTGAATAATGCTGTTGATAAACACAGGAATGCAGGTATCTTGTCCAAAACCTGTTTTTGTTTCCTTTGTGTGTGAAACAGAATTCCTGGAACGTGTGGTGGATTTATTTTTAATTTTCTGAGGAACCTCCACATTGTTTTCCATAGTGGCTGGATCAATCTACATTCCCACCAACAACATAGAAGGGATCAGTAGGGGGTTTTTAATGCTATGTCTTAGAGATGAGTCCTTATTGGTACATGAATTCTACCTCGTTCTTTTTAACTGGTTTATAGTGTCTGGTAGAAACAACTCATAGCTTACTTAGCCATTCCCCTGTGATTTTCACTTATGTGTTTTCCAGGCTGTCATTTTAGCTACTGTCAATATGCTGCAAAGACCATCCTAATACATGCCTCCTTGTGTACCAATGTGACTGCTTCTCTGAGGTACAAATAATTTGGTTTCTAGCCTCTGGGTCTCTAAGTCTTACAAAGGCAGTTGAATTCAACTATATGTCACAGAGCGGGTCTGAAAATTTGCCTCAAAAACTGGCAAGAAAGGAAGAGTTACTTCTAGCAAAACAACAACCCATTTCCCAGATACATAAAACAACTATTATTTTTCCAGTCTCTGCGATTAATGATGGATTAGGAATGCTACACATGCCATCACCCCTAAAAGTACTACTTTAAATGCTTTCTCTGTTTTGTAGCTTACGCATTCAATATGCATTTCAGGAATAAAAAGTAAGAGCCGTTTTATATTTACATAAAGACATGTATAAACCAAGACTTCGATCATAACGCAGAGAGCCACTCTGTAAGGATACTGTCTTTTCATTTACGAAGCAAACATTGAATGAATACATCAGATGGGAAAGAAAAAAAAAAAGGGAATGCATCCAAGCTGTAAAGCACAGTCCTTTCGCTCCGGCCAGTCTATACCAGCAGCGTCAGAATCAATCCAGTCGCAAATCCTGTGAGCAGCTGTTTGCGTGCCATCGACTAATGAAGCTCTTTAAGTGCTCTGTTATTCATGTGCTGAAGCAGGAGAGGGAATAAAGAAAGAAAGAGTGGACCAAAGGAGAGACATCCTAAAGAGAGACTCCCTTTCCCCAGCCACTTGTGGAAATCCATTTCAGGTCAACGGGGACCAATTGTGAGTTCTGGCCTAGGGCAAAATTCCTATTTGCAGTCAAGAAATTAATGGGTGGCACCTTGAAATGGGTTGGCTTGAAATGAATCAATGCCTGATGAGGCAATCTTTCCTCAGGCCAAATTCCCACTGAAGTTCATAGGTTAGGGCTGACCGAAGAAATGGACGGATCCTTGAACTTTCTTTCTTCTTTTGTAAAGATCACGAGGAAAAGAGCAGAAGGCTCCAGCACTGTAACTTTTTTTTTTTTGTAACTTTTTGCCCATCCTCTCTTTTCACTGGCATGGAAGAATTCCTGATGTTAACAGATTTCATGAGTATACGACTCTACCGTGTATAGAGTTCTTTATCAGGCTGATTCCAGCTTAATCAGCTTCCTCTACGAAAGTTGTCCACAAGGCCAAAGAAGGGACTGTTCCCTTACAGTAGCTCCTTTTGAAACCTCTAGGCAGCAGGAAAGAGAGAGAGAGAGTGCTGCTCTATTGGTTCAGCTGGCTTTTACAGCTGAAGATAACATGAGCCACAGATCTGTTGAGGTTTGTGTTTTCTTGGAGGGGGAGGAGAATGCAGGGAGCAAAATAAAGAGAAGTTGAAGTTTAATATTTCATAACCGTGTGCTGTTTTCCAGGTTTTATTCCTGTAATAGTCTCTGTGTGTGGCCAGGTTCCTCATAACACAGCCCCATTGAAGAAGGAGAGGGCAAAGGAAAAGGGGAGGAAGGGTGGACGTAGGGATAAAAGCAAGCCTTTGGGGGAGAAAAAGACCACTGCTTTTAAGTACCAACCGTGACCTTAGCTGGAGGTGGGCAAGGCCTCATGGAATTGAGTTGGCCATTCAATTCTGAAAATAGGATAAGGGACAAGCGTGGGTATGGCATTTGTAGTGAGGCCACACGAGGGAAGTGACCCATTTTGAATCTTCTCTGGAAAAAGTGGGTTCCGGAGGCATTAGAAAGTTGATGGACTGAGAGCTCTCCTTTTCCCCGAGAGGCCTGTTGAGAAAAGGAAAAAGAAAACAACAATAATAATCTAAGGAACAAAGATGGTTGAACCGTTGGAGCAAAATCTGTTTTGTATTTTGGAATATTTTTGTGGAATAAAAAAACGGGAAAAAGATTCCTTAAATTTCTGGAAAAAGAAGAAGCATTGGTGTGTCCGCATTATGTATGCAATTCTGTTCCTGCCACCAGCCTGGAGTCTAACAAGCTTAGCTGCTTAATAGAAGCATATTTTATTTTCAGGTTGGCCAAGCTATTTCCTGCCTTTGGAGCGAAAACCAGTGCAGTTACTGTACCCTGACGATATTTTTTTCTTTCTGAATATCATAACCTTTTAAATAACAAGCATCCTGCTCTTTCAAGGGCTCTGAAAACATGGATGGAGAAATACAACAACACTATTTTCTCCTGTCTCTCACAACGAACAACCCTTCCTCTAGGTCTGTACGCCAATGCTGGGGTTTCTGAACTAAATGGAGAAAATGACATTTTGATCTCTCAAGACTGAGAAAACATAACCAAAATGCACCATAGTGATCAGGTCACATTAGCCTTGAAAAGAAGCTTTAAAAATAGGGCCAGTCATTAGAGTTTCTGGGCTGGGGCGGGGGTGAGGGGTCTGTCAAAGCAGAAAAGGGTGTGCTGGACAGGGCAGGGAAGAGCAGGGACGTACCCATGATGGGACGCTTGTGCCTTTGGTATTTGGCCGTTCGTGTTTATCGATGAATATTTCTTCAGTGCACAACCCTAGAGCTAAAAAGCCTTTAGATTTCATATAATCTAGTGGTCTCATTTTACTGAGTGACTTCCCGGGGCCAGTGGCACAGTCAAGCCCAAATTCCAGAGCTCTTGTCTCCCAGCTAGGTATTTTCCGTTCTGTTTTACCATTCAGGTTAAAACACACAGTCTCTGTCTTCTAGTAGCTTACAATTGAAAATGTCTGTTTCCCAGAAAAAGGAGCAGTTTGGGGAATGCATTAGCCCTGAAATGATGAAAGAAGATCCTTGGTTCTCTGACTAGTGTCGCTGGGTGACCATAAGAAAACCACCGATCTTGTCTGTGCTTGAGAGTGAAATTAGGGACTGGGGCAGCTCCTTTGGCATTTTTCAGAGTTCACGGTTCTGTGTGAAACCAAGGTAGACTCTTGATTGTGCCACGAAAGATACGGGCGTGGGCAGATGTGAGGTTCCATTTCTCACTTGGAAATGTGGTATTGGAATAAGAAGTATTACCTGTTTCTGTAGCAAAGGTCAGTGTGGGTTCTCACAGTAACATAAAATGCCCTGGCTCTGTCCTTCTTCCTTTACAAACAGGCATCACATGTCAGCTTCCTGACTGACTTCTGGTAAATCATCCTAAAATGGTTCCTGGCATTCACCTCATAGAGGGTTAAAACTTCCTCTCCCAAACCAAGCGCTCACACAGAGGAGAGAGACTACAACGGAGGGTGTTGTTGCTTATTTTAAACCATTTGGGAGAAGAGAGTGCCAAAAGGAGAAAAATGCTGTGGTATAATTTTAAAAATCCAGATTCATAAGGAAAATTTTACAGAAGTTTTTTTGGTGTTTTTTTTTCATTTTTCCCTGTCTCCTCTCCACCCCACCTAAACCATCCTTAAAAATGTCCTCATTCAGGCGAGAAAGACTGTTTCTGCTACCATACTCTATAGAGACCCAGGAACAAAAGGTTTGGCCCGTGGTGGTGTTGATGGGGGTTAGTGAGGTGACCAAACTGGATTCTCAAGTCATGGCGCAGGAAGGGCACGGGAGGTGTTTCCTGTGGGGGTGCTTTCTTCCCTCCCATTGAAGGACTGGAAGATGAAAATGGTGGAGGTAAAAAGGAGCTCCCGCCTCCTTCTTTTGCCCCATCTACTTCCTTCTGAGAAATAAGATGAACAGTCACATCTGTCAAACGCTGAGCATTCCTGGAAAGTGGTGGCAGGGTGTAGTCACCCTATATTGTTGGAGGCCAGGAAGGGACTGGAGACACGGGGTCAGGCTTGGCTCATATCTGTGTGGAAAACTTGTCATTATTTTCCTTAACAACGATCCGGGTCTTACCCCTTAGCAATATTGTGTTGGTCTGTCTGACATCTTACAACCTTTTACTGATGCAATTTTTCAGAGGTGGAGTACATGTAGTGAAGCACTAACGTCTAGGGAAGAAACAGAATGAGCTGCTGGAAACTTTTGTGCTATTACATTAGGAATATGCAGACAAGCTGATAGAGTGCATGTTTAAACAGTCCAGAATGAGACAATATTAAAAATATTGATTTTGGGACCCAGAGTAGGTGTTGACATTTATATGAAGGGCACGTAGACCCGCCCTACTGTCTTTCTGTGCGTTGCCCTGATATTTAAGGAGCCAACCACCTCTTGAGAGCTAGCACGTTGTATGTGCTAAATGTAAAAGTTTCTTTGGCTCCATTTTTCTCTTGGTGGTAAAAAATAATTTGCTAGGTGTCGAGGCAGCCAGGCAGAAGGAAAAATGGCTTTTCTTCTCCTTTGTGATCTGCTTTGAGGACGTGGTAACCAAATGACCAAGCTGTGCACATATACTCCAAATACAGGGGATTAAAGTCTCAGAGGGGGTGCTGGGTCATGCTTTCTAACACTCTTTGGATCATTCTGTTGTGCAGGCAGCGTGGATTAACCGCATGTCTGGAGCCTCACCAGTTTGAAATGGTATCAGCTGGGAGGAAAGCCAGTCAGAAAGGGAACCTGGGAAAGGCAAACGTGTCAATGAGCTATGAAATAGAAGTGTGTTCCTTTATGAATTGTTTCGTTGAATTAAG
>PISX010002270.1:70458-138643 GCA_004024625.1 Mellivora capensis
TCTGCCTCTCTGCCTACTTGTGATCTCTGTCTGTCAAATAAATAAATAAAAATCTAAAAAAAAAAAAAAAAAAGAACATACTTCAGACATGGATATTCTGTTGTTGATGGCTTTCAGGGCTAGGTATTCAAGTAGCTTTCTGTGACTCGTTCCTAAACACTGCGGAGGATGGAAAAGCAAGTGAGCAGACCAGTAGTAAAAATCGTTCTAGAAAGAACCTATTTTTTACAGAAAATAAAAATCGAGGTAAAAGGTTAAATTAAGATTGCTTTGGGATGCACCATGGGTAAATTTTCGTGTATGCATAGTACACAAGAGACAGATTTTGCAAAACCAGTTTATGAATGTTCTCAGAACTCCCTACCAAAATTTTTCTTCTTAGTTAATGCCAGAGAGGGTGTTTTAGCCATTTCTCTGATCTCTTGTAAAGGTACTCGCCTGGCTAGATTTATAGGTAATTTCCAGGTTGCAATAGCAATGCCTATAACTTACCCGTATTTAAAAGCTGTAGTTATGAGAGGAGAAAATTAAAGGTGAACTTTTACCTTCACGGAGATGCAAGAGGATAGAAAAGTCTTTATAAAAGGAAAGACCAAAAAATGTCATATAAACATTGAGGTTGAAAATAAAAGGTTTGTTTTCTTAAAGGAATTTGGAGAGAGAGTGAGAGAGCATGAGAGGGGAGAGGGTCAGAGGGAGAAGCAGGCTCCCTGCCGAGCAGGGAGCTCAATGCGGGACTCGATCCCAGGACTCTAGGATCATGACCTGAGCCGAAGGCAGTCGCTTAACCAACTGAGCCACCCAGGCGCCCCGTAAGGGCTTTTTCTTTCTTTTCTTTTTAATTAGGCAGCTAATAAGGCATCAGGTAGGCTGAACTCTGAGTCTCATGGTCTTCCCTTTTTGGATCCTTTAGGGTAATTTCCCCTTTGTTGTCTCACTGCACCCAGGAGGCAAGTGGAGATCCTTAAGGAAAGTGTAGGTGGCTCTTAAGACCTAAAGGTGGAATTCCATTTATTTGACAGCAGGTCCTCATTATCTGTGTGAGTGGGGTTCTGAACTCAGTTGGGAAAGAGTTGAGCACAAGGAAGGAACAAAGTCACCGAACAATGACAAATGGGATCCAATGGGGAAGGCAAAACCGAAAAGGACAGAATGATTCCTCAGCTTTCCCATTTACTAAAACAGCAAGACTTTCCTAGCTCAACCCGGAATTCAGCCTAGACTAACTCCAGGGCACATTGGGATTTTATTCTTTTATTTTTTTTTAAGATTTATTTATTTAATTTAGAGAGGCAGAGGCAGAGGGAGTGGGAGAGAGAGTCTTAAACAGATTCCCTGCTGAGCACAGAGCCCCATGCAGGGCTCGACCTCACAACGCTGAGATCAAGATCTGAGCCAAAGCCAGGAGTCAGAAGCTTAACTGACTGTACCAGCCAGGTGCCTCAAATACATTGGGATTTTAATGAGTTCTAGGCATTTTTGCCTCATTTAAAAAAAATTATATTTTATGATTGTGCTGGTATAAAAACAAATATATTAATGTTATATGTTAAAATATTACCTTTAGGGGTGACTGGGTGGCTCAGTCTTTAAGTATCTGCCTTTGGCTTGGGTGGTGGTCCTGGGGTCCTGGGATAGAGCCCCACATCAGGCTCCCGGCTCAGCGGGGAGCCTGTGTCTCCCTCTCCCTCTGCCTGCTGCTCTCCCTACTGTGCTCTCTGTCAAATAAATAAAGAAAATCTTTAACAAATAATAATAAAATATTACCTTTAACCTAGACATTTTTTTCTTCTGTTTTTAAAAGAAATTAAATGTTTTTGTGGACTCTTGCAAGCATTGTGGGCCTAAGGCCCTATGACTACTGCCTATCAGATAAGTCAATCCTGACTGAAGCAAGGTAAACCAGGAAGGGCCTAGCAGCATAAGTGAGAATAGTAGCAGGAGGACAACTCTCACAGAGCTTTCTAGGCATGGCACATTGTTAAGGATGTTGGAGTTTATTTTCACAGGTGAGATGGGACATTTTCAAGAGTTATGAACAGAGAAGTGACATGACCTGACTTACATTTAGAAGGGACAGTTTATTTTGTGGAAAATACATTACAGGAGTTAAGGACAAAAATCCGAGAGACCAGTCAGGGGACTGTTCTGATAATCTAGGAAAGAGATGGTGTGACTTGCCCTAAGGTGATGGTGGAGGTGGTACGAAGTGGCCAGATTATGAATAGATACGAAAGGTAAAGGCAGAAGAATTTGATGGAGAAGATCCAAGATGATTCCAAGGCTTTTCCTCGAACAGCTAGAGGAATAAATTCATTGTCTGTTGAGACAGAGAAAATTGTGGGCAAGGTACTGTTAGGGAGGAAAATCAAGAGTTCAGTTTTGAATATGTTAAATTGTAGTTTATTAGACATCGAAGAGGAGACGTTTGGAGTTGAGAAAGTGGTTCACGTTGAAGACAGAAATTTGGGAACATCTACTAATGGGTGGTATTTAAAGCCAGGCAGAGGACAAGATCTGAGAAGGAATGTTATGTAGATACAGTAGAGAAGAGGCCCAAGGACCGAAATCTCAGTCACTCGGATATTTTGAAGTTTGGAACATGAAGAACAAACAGCAAAGGGTACTTTGTAAGAGTGGCCAGTAGAGTAGGAAGAGATCCAAGAGAGAGTGGTGTCCTAGAGACCCAGGGAAGGAGCACCCTGGTCTGCCTGCACAGCTGCTTTCAAACTTTGACTATCATGGCTGCTTAACGCCCCATGAAATGATGATAGACCCACAAGCTTTCTCCCTGTTGTGGGAGGAAGCTAAGTTCCCTCGGCTAAAAATGTAATGGAGAATCAAACTAATGACCATCCCCCACTCTCTTCACCATCGATAAAGAAATTTAAATAATCCCTTCTGGTTCAGTTAAGACACATATATCCCTGAGAGGGTATGAATAAACCCAAGAAGTAAGGAAATCTGTCATAGTGGAAGAACTCTTTCTACAGACAGATGGTTTCTTCTAGTCACATTTGAGGAGGCATTTTCTCCCCCAGAGCTCCCACATGATCCTGGATGTCATAGAAGGAAATGAGGAGAAGTATGTACACGCGGCAGTGACGAGGAATGCACTAGGGAATCCTATCATGGGTATGGACGTGGTGGACATACAGACATGAGGAGGGATCTCAGAAAAAGGAAAGCATGGCTCAGATCAAGAAGAGAGGATAACAAAATGCAATAAGAAAAACAAAAGAAAAGAAAAAAATATGCTTTGCTTCAAATAAAACCCACAACCAACAAGAGTTATATTTAAATGTGATTGTCACAGATTTAGTCAGACATTCATCGTTAATCACCAGTCAAGACTATTATTATAGGGCTTCAGAAGATTTTAACAAAAGATATATATATATATATATATATATATGCATATATGTATATATGTATACATATATATATGACAAATAAAGTCTGAAGTAATATAATCACATTATAAGGCTTTTGAAAACCAAAAATTACCCTACCTCAAACTATCTAACGCAATCACCATTTTGGACTTATTTCTTTCCGATCTTTTCTCTAGGCAAATTAAAAAATCTATACACTATAATTATAAAATATATAAATTTTCATATCTTACTTTCATCACAGAGCATCAAGACATGATTTTCTTAAATGTGGCTAAATGTCCTAAACTGGAAATCCTTACAGCGGGATCTTACCTATCTTTGGACTGTAACAATTTCATTGCCCCCCAAATTATTCTCCACCAGCAAGTGACAAAGGAGTCTATAAAAGACCTTGTTAATCAACTGACATACAGTAAATTCTTTTTTCTTTGCAACCCAAAACCAACTTTTACTCAGATGTTCACACATCTTTTTGTTGTCACCCATTCCCAATTCTGAACTCAATGGGCTTAGCCAATCCTGATGGTCCATTTCTCTGGGTGTGAGCATGGGCGTCAGTTCTCTCCAGTGAGATGTGAGAGGAAATCTAGGAATAATTTATTATTATTAAAAGAGTCACAGAAAAGATAGTCCCCCTCATCCTCTGGACATTGTCATGCCTATATGACAGAAAACTCTGGAACTCTGGAAGTCATCTTATTACTGGGAAGAAAGGTAGCCAAGGACAATGCAGATATGCTGGGATTGGAAGAAAGGAAAAATGGAAGTAACCTAGATACCAGATATTTGCAATCTACTTAACATTTTACTTAAACATTCTTTTTTGCTTAATGGTAGGTTGAGGTTTCTGTTACTTGAAACCAAAGCATCTGCATTAACTCTGAGCCACTGCCCTCAAGCTTGGTCCTCTCTCTCCATTAGGAATTGACTCTATGACTTGGGTTGCTCTGGCTCCTGGAATTGCCCCAAAGCTTGACCCATGGTAATTACATCTCATTTTTCTCTGATAGATACTTTTACCCATTCCCTTACTTTCAGGAAAAAGCTTAAGGGGCACCAGGATGGCTCAGTCGTTAAGCATCTCTCTTCGGCTCAGGTTGTGATCCCAGGGTCCTGGGATCAAGCCCCACATCAGGCTCCCTGCTCAGTGGGGAGCCTGCTCTTCCCTCACCCTCTCCCCCTGCTTATTTTCCTTTCCTTCTGTCTCTCTTTGTCAAATAAATAAATAATTTTTTTTAAAAAAGAAGAAGCTAAAGTGTCCCCAGAATCTGGTAATAAATACTGGAGTCTTGGGGCACCTGGCTGGCTCAGTTGGTAGAGTGAGTTTGATCTTGATCTCCTGATCTCTTGAGCTCAAGGTTGTGAGTTTGAGCCCCATGTTGTGCCTGGAGCCTACTTAAAAAAAAATGGAGTCTTACATTTGGTATTCATTCATTCAGTACATGTTTGAGTACTTCCTTTGGTCTGATATTAGACATTACAAGTACAAAGGAGAATGAAGCACAGTATCAGTTTTCAGGTTAGTCAATCAATATATATTGACAGTTGTGTGTTAGATGCTGGGGTTATGACGGAGACCAGAGTCTGATGGGAAGAGACAGACACATCCCGTCAAACCTAACTTCAATATAATGTACTATGTGTAATAACAGTGGCATAAATACAATATTCTAGGAGTCAAAAATTGAGAGGTGACTCATAGCCAGAGTCAGAAAAAATTTTCACAAAGCAAATATTTAATTATAATTTACTTCAGTGCGGAAATAATATTTGAATTGGGTACTGAAGAGTGCATAAAAGTTTTCCTGCTGTAGAAGTAGATCAGCAAAGGACATCTTTGACAAAGGGCATAACATGAGTAAACATGTAAAGCCATATGAAAGAAACATTTGGAGAACAGTGAAAAGTTCAGGAGGATAGGAGATATGCATGAGAAGAGACTAGGAGATGAGACTTAAATGTGGTGTGTGATCACAGATACACAAGATGGTGTGTACAGAGATGGTGTGTATTGCAAATAACCTCGTGGGCCAAGCAAGGAATCTAGGGTTTCTCATGCATACCAGGGCAACATGGGACCAAACACTGAACACACAACCGAAGGCAGAAAATGTACTTAAAGTCTTGTGGTTTATCTGA
This sequence comes from Mellivora capensis, assembly GCA_004024625.1. NCBI lineage: Eukaryota > Metazoa > Chordata > Mammalia > Carnivora > Mustelidae > Mellivora > Mellivora capensis. Next base: position 75,996 of record PISX010002270.1, read on the forward strand.
ATTCATGTGACTTTTTCAATCCTACTCCATAATATATTTATCTGGTAATATACATTCAGGGTATTCTCCTAAATCTTCCAGTAAAAGTGATGGGCAAGGAAGATATCAGTTTACTCTATATTTTAGTCTCTAGCATATTGCCACAATCCTTAGAGGGATGGATCCCAGATTGAGAAGTTCTCTGTAGGTAATGGGAAGCTAAAAACTGTTTTTCAGAAGGAGGGAAGGAATAGAAGTAGGTCCTCCCTCTATCCCCACTCCCCCCAAGCTATCTCTGGTTTCACAATGGTATGTGAACTGGAGGGAGGTGGGTGGATGGAACTTGATGAGAAGTGAGATTTAAGTTAAGTGAGTATGAGTTGTCTCTCCAGCATCCATTTCCCCTCCTTCCAGCAACAACTATGCCTTTACTGAGTGCATCTGCTCCTCCCCCACTTTCTGCTCACCTGCTCCCCATAGGACTGTACCTCCAGTCCCAGTAGTGGAGCACATGACTCTGCCTTGAGCCAATCACCACATTGCATTTGCCTGACTACAGAGATTAATTTAACCAGTCATGTGACCCATGTGGGTTCAATCAGAGCAAAATACAGGAAGTATGCTAAGAATGCCAGGAGGAAGACATTTGCTCTTTACTTTTAATTAGAAGCTGGAAAAAAATGCAGGCTCAGAAGCTATTGGAAGCCTTATGCTGATTACTTGGTCGAGAATGGAGTAAGAAACAGAAGAAAGAAATATGAATCCTGGCTCAATCCGGATCCTTCAGTTATGTGAGCAAATAAATCTGTGTTCAAACCAGTTTGATTTATCATTTCTGCCACCAGGAGAATCCTAACAGAGATAGAAGAAAAGAAAAACTGTTTGATTTCTAAATGTTAGATTTGCTGAAGATCCGTCACAAGTCAAATTCCATGAAAAGCTTGGAGATTTGAAGAAACTTTTTTTTTTTCAGTTTCACTTTTCTTTGCCCCCAAATAATCTAACTTTTCAGTTGTAGAAATAACACAGGAAGAAGGAAAATGTCTGTATTCTTAAAATTAGATATTTTCAAAGATGGTGCTAGAGATCTCTTATTTTTTATTTATTTTTTAAAAGATTTTATTTATTTATTTGACAGAGAGAGTGCACAAGTAAGGGGAGCAGAGGGGGAGGGAGCAGAGGGAGAGGGAGAAGCAGGCTCCCCACTGAGCAGGGAGCCCTATGCAGGGCTGTGACCCAGGACCCTGAGATCATGACCTGAGCTGAAGGCAGCCGCTTAACTGACTGAGCCACCCAGGCACCCCTAGTGATCTCTTTTAAACACAGTCACACAGACACACATACTTACACACAACCCCAGCAGTTTCATAGGGAATTTTTCTCTTACCAGTGATTGGTGGAAAGCCAAATAAAGAACAGTACCATACGGAAGGTGATTCCTCGATGGTAAATTTACTGAAATCGACTTCTAAGCAACTTGTTTAAAGAATCCACTTTCTGTGTATCAAAACTGCAGCTCAGTGCTGGAAGTTAAAAAAAAAAAAAATTGCCCATTAAGTAATAGCCTCCAGGCTCTAAGATTGTTCTGAGATAGGCTGGATCTGGTGTAGGGATTGGAGGGGGGATCTGGCCCCATAGTGCTCTAGCGAATTACAGCCCCCTACGAGCTTGCTCCTGCTTTTTCATTGTTTGCCTCCCCTGACTCAGCCTGATCTTGAGTTACCTGTTATAACACTTTCGCACCCCATATGGAAACCTGCTGACCCCACAAGCAATTACTAGATCTTCGGTCCAGACATCTGAAGCTGGAGATGTATTTTAAGCCTGACAGAGGAAACACAGATTGCAGTTTACTATTATTAAAGCCAACTCAAGCTTGTAGCTCAGAAAACGCCTATTCTTCTCATGGTGGGTGTTCCAAATACAGGGTGTAGTGAGGCCAACAGTAACCAACCCACAAGAAAAAAGACCTCATTTTTAGAATTCTGTGAACAGTTGGATGAAATTTCCTCCACTTAAATGCTCCACAACCAGGGGCATGTGGGTGGCTCAATCAGTTAAGCATCTGACTCTTGGTTTCAGCTTAGGCTGCCATCTCAGTGTCTTGGGATAGAGCCCCCCATGGGGCTCTGCGCTCAGCGGGGAGTCTCCTTGAGTTTCTTTCCCTTTACCCCTCCCCTCACACTCACTCACTCTCTCTCTAAAATAAAAATAAAATAAAATAAAATAAATAAATCTTTTTTTAAAAAGGCTCCAAACCCAGAGCATTTAAAGGTAAGTGTCTTTGGAATCTAACTTTGATAGCTGTGTAGCAGGTGGGCTAAGTAGGGATAGCTGCTGGAATAGCCCGGATAAAACTTGGTGAGAGCAGAGGTAATGGGCACGGATACAGGAGGCTTATGGAAGAGCCTTCAGTTTGACTTCCTGTTGTGTTCTTGGCATTGTGGCTGGTCAGATATGTATGTTAGTAAGCTCTATGAAGTCATAATCATCCATTTTGTCAATTATTTGTTAAATAAACATATGAATGAATGGATGCATTATTCCATTAACTGGTTCTTAATCTGTTTGCCAACCCTCTTTTCGTGAAAACTTTTAGTTCTTACAAATCCACATGCCACTTCCTCCGACTAGACTACGTGAGCGTGTTGTATGTTCCCACTGTGCCCTGTACTCCTCCTTTATACCGCTCATCACACTATTCAGTGTCTGTTATTCTTACTAGTCTATAAGCTCCGCGAGGCCCGGGCTGGAATCATGTCAGTTTTACTCACTGTTATGCCTAATAAACATATTGAATGAATGGCACTCTGTAAATCTTACTAAATATCTTATTCCTATTTCACATATGAGGAGCTCAAGTCACCAGAAAGCTAAGTGGCTTGTACTAGTTAATGAGGTGCATCTTGGAATATATTATAGAAATACATAGACACTTTCAAAGTAGACTATTCTGAGAAATGCTTCAAAAGTTCATTTTTATTTCTAGGCCATTTTTTATTTTTCTGGCCACTTACATATATAAGTACAATTTATTTTATTTTTTAAAGATTTTATTTATTTATTTGAGAGAGAGAGGGAGAGAGAGCATGAGCAGGGGGAGGGGCAGAGGGAAAAGCAGACTCCCTGCTGAGCAAGAAGCCCAATGTGGGACTGGATCCCAGCACGCTGGGGTCATTACCTGAGCTGAAGGCAGACCCTTAACCAACTGAGCCACCAGGCGCCCCTTGTACAATTTATTTTAAAGGGATGCTGAATGCAGGAATCAGAACACACACACACACACACACACACACACACACACACACACACACTCCTGACCATACACTTCATTTTTTGTTAAACGTACTGGGTATTCAAATCTCTTGCAGTGCCTCAGGGTTTGAATTATAAATAAGAAGGCTCAACAAGATAATATATGAACCTAGTATAGCTTTTAGAGGAAATGAAACTATCATAAACAAAAAACAAAAGCCCAAATAAAAGCTTTTAAAATTTAATTTTAATCCCAGTATAGTTCACATACTGTGTTATATTAGTTTCAGGTGTACAACTTAGTGGTTCAATACTTCCATACTACTCAGTACTCACCAAGATAAGTGTACTCACTCTTAATCCCCTTCACCTATTTCACCCATCCCCCCACTCCTCTCCCTTCTGGTAACCATCAGTGTGTTCTCTCTAGGTAAGAGTTTGTTTTTTGGTTTGTCCCCTTTCCCCCCTTTCCTTGTTTTGTTGTTGTTGTTGTTGTTGTTGTTTCTTAAATTTCACATATGAGAGAAATCATATGATATTTGGCTTCCTCTGACTGACTTATTTCACTTAACTTTATACTCTCTAGCTCCATCCATGTTGTTGCTAATGGCAAGATTCCATTCTTTTTTATGGCTGAATAATATTCCATTGTATGTACATATCATACCTCCTTTATCCATTCAGTTGGGCTGCTTCCATAATTTGGCTTGTAAATAATTATAAATAATGCCACAATAAATACAGGGATCCACTTTGAATTTGTGATTTTGTATTCTTTGGTTAAATACCAGTAGTGGGATTACTGGCTTGTAGGGTAGTTCTATTTTTAATTTTTTGAGGAAACTCCACACTGTCTTCCACAGTGGTAGCACCAGTTTGTATTCCCACCAACAGTACACAAGGGTTCCTTTTTCTCCAAATCCTCACCAACACTTGTTTCTTATGTTTTTTATTTTAGCCATTCTGAGAGTTGTGAGGTGATATCTCATTGTGCTTTTGATTTGCATTTCCCTGATGATGAATGAAGTTGAGTATCTTTTCACCTGTCTGTTGGCCATCTGCATATCTTTTTTGGAGAAATGTTTGTTCATTCTTCTGCCCTTTTTTTTTTTTTTTTAAGATTTTACTTATTTATTTGACAGACAGAGATCACAAGTAGGCAGAGAGCCAGGCAGAGAGAGAGGGGGAAGCAGGCTCCCTGCTGAGCAGAGAGCCCGACTCGGGGTTTGATCCCAGGACCCTGGGATCATGACCCGAGCCAAAGGCAGAGGCTTTAACCCACTTAGCCACCCAGGTACCCCTCTTCTGCCCATTTAAAAAATATATTTACTTATTTATCTGAGAGTGAGAGAGAGTGTGAGAGAGTGCATATGCACGCACATGAGTGGGACAGAGAGAGAATCTTCAGCTGACTCTCTGCTGAGTGCCAAGCCAAGGTAAGGCTTGATCCCACAACCCTGAGATCATGACATGAGCCGAAATCACGAGATGGACACTTAACTGACTGAACCACGCAGGGGTCCCTCTTCCACCCATTTTTAATTGGATTATTTGGGGGGTTTTTTGGCATTGTATCTATTCTTTATATATTTTGGATACTAGCCATTTGTTGGCAATATCATTTGCAAATCTCTTTTTCCATCCAATAGGTTGCCTTTTAGTTTTGTTGGATTACTTTGCTATGCAGAAGCCTTTTGTTGTTGTTGTAATTCCAATAGCTTATCTGTGCTTTTATTTCTCTTGCTTTAGGAGACCTATCTAGAAAGATGTTGTTTTGGCTGATATCAGAGAAATTACTACCTGTGCTGTCTTCTATGATTTTTATGGTTTCTGGTCTCATATTCAGGTCCTTAGTCCATTTTGAGTTTATTTTTGTGAATTGTGTAAGAAATTATTCCAGGGTCATTCTTTTCCATGTAGCTGTCCAGTTTTCCCAACACCACTTGTAGAAGAGCCATTTTTCCATGCATATTGTTGCCTCTTTTGTTGAAGATTAACTGACTATATAATTGTGGTTTTATTTCTGGGCTCTCTATTCTGTTCCACTGACCTATGTGTCTGTTTTTGTGCCAGTACCATACAGTTTTGATTACTACAACTTTGTAATAAACTCGAAATCTGGGATTCTGATACCTCCAGCTTTGTTTTTCTTTTTCAAGATTGCTTTGGCTATTCCAGGTCTTTTGTGGCTCCATACAAACCAAAATAAAAACTTTATGCTCCTAACCAAACAGGAAAAATAAAAATGATAAGATAATAATAGCTAACTTTTATTAAGGGTTTAGAATGTGTCAGAACTGTGCTAAAAGCATGACATTCACTCTTATTCAAGGTTAGTAGCAAATATATGTGGTAGACCCAAATAATGTTCTTATTTTATCGAAAAGTAAACCACCTTATTTTATCTAAAAGGCACTTGGGGGACGCCTGGGTGGCTCAGTTGGTTAAGCGGCTGCCTTCGGCTCAGGTCATGATCCCAGCATCCTGGGATCGAGTCCCGCATCGGGCTCCTTGCTCGGCAGGGAGCCTGCTTCTCCCTCTGCCTTTGCCTGCCACTCTGTCTGCCTGTGCTCGCTCTCTCGCTCTCTCTCTCTCTGACAAATAAATAAATAAAATCTTAAAAAAAAAAAAATAAAAGGCACTTGGGTGGCTCTGTCAGGTAAGTATCCAACACTTGGTTTCTGCTCAGGTCATGCTCTCATGGGTCATGATCTCATGGGTCGTGAGATCAACCTCGCATCAGTCTCCATGCTCACTGGGAGTGTACTTGAAGATTCTCTCCCTCTGCCCCTACCCCATGCACACACACACTCTCTTGCTCAAATAAATTAATTAATTTTTTTCAAAAGTTAACCATTTTAGAGAGGTTAATAATTTTCCCAAAGTCACATGGAGAGTGAGTGGCAAAACTCAGACCCAAACACAGATCTGTCTGAAACTCAAGCCTATTCTGCAGAGAAAACAAAGCACTGGCTGCTGTATCATATTCAAGGCCCCTTAAAAATACATTTTATAGTGAAAAACTTTAGCTTTACAGCACTAGAAATTTGGCAAATTCCAGATACATTTGACTTGATTTGAATATTGTTGCTCTGAAGCACTTTTTTTTGGAAAAAAACATTTTTTTAAATATTTGGAAGCATGGCTAAACAAGTCTTTCCAACCATCATTTTTGTGACAGCAAAGCTGATTTTAAATGAATGCATTTCTTCTTCACTATATAAGGAATTATTTCACTGTTTTCTTCCTCACCTTACCTCCGAGGCATCTCTCATCAAAGTAAGTAAATTCTTGGTACAAGTGTGGTCTGGTAGGTTTCAGTGTTGACTGTGAATCAGCATCACCTGGGGGCATTTTTTATTTCTGGTTTTTTTGGTAATATTGTTAATATTTAAGGCAAAACAATTTATAAGCAAAGCTAACCGACAATAAAACAAGCACTGAATTAAATATGTTGTATTACCTTTCTTGGTTAATCCCCTGAGCAACTTTATGAGTTAGGTTTTCATGAATCATGGTGCAGAGAAATTGTAACTTGCCCAAGTCACATAGTTGTAAGTAAACCAAGCTCGTCAACACTGGGCTTTGCTGCCTCCTTTCATCAAAGATACCAAAGCCATTTCTGAAATAGCCCCAAATGGATCCTCCCACATTAACCACTGTTCTCTTGGCTTATTCCTTCAGATAGCAAGGCTCATTCATAGGGAGAGATTCCACATTTCCATTCATGGATAGTATCTTTATTCTCCTTGATCTAATTTTTCACCAAGCCAAAACTCCAATGCTACAGGAAGGACTGAGGTATACTTCATCATCGTTATGGAAAATTATACAACAAAATTGTCACTCAAAGAGGCAATCAAAGAGTGTGCAGCTATAAAGGAGCAGAGAAAATATTGTAGAAGTGTCAGGTAGCTAATAAAAAACACTATTAATCTGTATTTTGTGATGTGTATAGGATTTATCACCTCTTTGGAATTATTCTTAAATATTTACTCTCTTACCTAATTGTACTGTTGTGCTCTGTTTTTTAAAGAGAACTCTCCAAGTGGTGTAAACCTTAGATTGCACAGAAGGGGATCTGTCCCAGAGAGGGGAATCCCATTCCTGATTTCAGTCTCCTGACATCATCTAACCTCTAAGTAGAAATGCCATACAACTATTATTGCTTTCTAGGGGGCCCTTTGTCATCCTAGAACTGGATTAGAATTTCATAGATAAGTAAGTATCTCGTCAGCTTGGATCACCTGCCACTTGGTCCTGTGAAGGGCATCTGAGACTGAGTAGAAAGTAAGGAATGTCCAGTTAACTCTCCTTCACACCCACGTGATTTCAAAAAGGAAACAGACCAAAAATTCATCATGAAAGGAGTTGGCATGACAGGACTGGTGGGAGTATCCAATATATATTTCCTTAGATTGTTGTACCAACTGAATTGGACCTTTTTTTATATTTTTCATGTGAACACATAGTTCATGAATGTCTTTAACCAACAGCATATAAAAAATATACTGCATTTAACTTATTTGAAGGTGGCTTATTCAGCCACTTCGGTTTTCTGGAAGACCTCTGATATCTCAGGATAAAGCAGAAAAGGAAAGTCAAAAGTATTGTCCTGGATTCTACTAATTAAAGCAGGTACATTTTACCCATAGATGAGTCTTAAAGGGTCTCTCTCTGAATTTAGACACATTTCTACAAAATTTAGTTATATGGTTGCCTACCATTGAGTTTAAAAGAAGTAAACAATTAAGAAATGGGGTGCGGCAGGGTGCTACAAGAAGGTAGAATTAGAGTAGATAGAAGTGAGAAGGAGGAAGAACTACAGAAAGAGGACACAAGACCTTAACTGTAATAGGGGCCGTTTCGTGTGGGAACAGACAGTCCGGCATATCACAGTTGCTCCTGAGATTTTGTTTAGTAAATGAAGTTCATGTGAGGTTTTCTTTGGTAATCCTCTGAAAGTAATAATATTAAACATTATGGTGGTTGAAACTTCAATTATCTAGACAATTTATTTATACACACATACCAGTTTATGTTGTAACAATGTAATTTTAAAGATAATACAGCTATAATCAGGAGACACATTAGAACAGCATTCTATTTTTTATTTTATTTATTTATTTGACAGAGATCACAAGTAGGCAGAGAGGCAGGCAGAGAGAGAGGAGGAAGCAGGCTCCCTGCTGAGCAGAGAGCGGGACACGGGGCTCGAGCCCAGGCCCCCTGGACTACAACCCCAGCCGAAAGCAGAGGCTTTCCACCACCCAGGTGCCCCAGCATTCTATTTTATCTAACTTTGGAGTGTTCTCTGATCTTTCCCCAGGCACTGCTTGCTTGGGTTGTATTAATATTATTTGTATCCCCCACCCACACATCAAGAGAGAGTTAAGGAGTCCCGTGTCTCAGGTTGGAGACAATGTAAGATTAGGCAGTAAGATTAAATGTGTGCTGTGTGTTATTCGAAACGTTTATAATCCACACAAGATGAGCAGTGGGGGACTGCGTGGCGAGGAGGTCCTCGTCTTCCTCCCCTGGAGCACCATGGCCAGCTTTCTCACTCCTAGCGTCGCATCGCAATCCCCCACTAGATGGCGCTGAGCAAGCGGGGAGGACCGAACCAGGAAGCCTTTCTTTCTGAGCCGCCTCCCCCATCCTGACCCTCACCTCTCCTTCCGTGTGCTTGATGTTCCGAGAGAGTGATTGTTCAGGAATGTCTTATGATAACAAAACCCCTTTCAAACATTAGTCAAACACAGGCTGCGATGGGTAAACATCATTAGTGGATTTCTCCTTTGTCGTTAAAAGGAGTGAAGCCTAGTGAAGCCCAAAATGCAAGTTGGTGGGCTTCCAGTTATCATCCCACGAACAAGGAATTTTTTTGCAATACATGGATTATCTCTTTGGGGTGGAAGACAGTACTGGAGGGGTGCAGGGTAGAGCATTTAAAAAGGTGTGGTTGGGGAAAGAAATGTGAATTCGCCTTTGACAGCAAAGTGGACGACTCCAACACAGCCGCCTTGAGTCAGATGCCCTTGGGTTCAAACCTAAATATTCGTGGTCAGAACAAATGGAGAGGTTTTATTTAGGCAAAGCTGAAAATACACACTTACATGGGTAGCGCCTCATAACAATCAGGGATATGTGTGTCAAGACAATCAGAAAGAACTGATTTACTAAGACCTTCGGCTCAATGCAGGGAGAACACTCCTGGGTGACTTAAATACATCCTGTTAAAACAGAAGTCTGTGCTTAATCGCTGGTTTTTAGATCACGAGTCTGATTTCAAGCCAGGCAAAAATATGGAGGAGAAAAAAACCACAACGCTTTAAGAATAAGGTCATCTTTGTTTCCACTTTTGCACTGGAAAAAAGCATGAAGTCTTTGACTGATGTTGATACCTAGGTGTTCACTTTAAACAACTTGGGGGACCCAGTGAATTGGAACTCCCTTCTTACCATATGAGTCTGCAAGAACTTCAGGTTGAACAAATTGAACTGAAAATAATGGTGTCATAAAAGGAAGTTAAGGGTGCCTGGGTGGCTCAGTGGGTTGGATCTCTGCCTTTGGCTCAGGTCATGATCCCAGGGTCCTGGGATCGAGCCCCGCATCAGGCTCTCTGCTCAGCGGGGAGCCTGCTTCCTCCTCTCTCTCTCTGCCTGCCTCTCTGCCTACTTGTGATCTCTCTGTCAAATAAATTAAAAAAAAAAAAAAAAAGGAAGTTAAGTATTATTACCCTACTGTTATTATTGCCAAACCAACTAGAGCAGAATTTCTTGACCAAGACCATGAATCTGTAATGGTTGTTTCTATAATTGACCAAGACTACCGTAATGCTTTCCTCATTGCTTCCCTGACGTAGAAGTGTGCACTGTAGGATTTCCTCCTGAAGACTGTCTGTGTGCCAAGAAATGTAGGAGAGGTGGGTGGTGGGACTGTGTTTGGGGAGCCAAAGGGGAATGGGGTTGTGTAATAACACCAAAGGTAAGGATAAAATCATAATCATTGGCAAGTGCAGCTGTGGGTCTGAGGCCATTGGCCGGAAGTGAGAAAGTGCGGTCAGGAGTCCAAAGGCACACAGGTGTGTGCATTTCTAAGCAGCCCTGTTTTTGAAGGTGAACTTTGTTTTAGGGTGGAGGCTGAGGAGAGTGAGATCAGGTTGGGGAGCATGATGGGGGCAAATTTCATATACCCGTAACGAATGTCAGAGGACACGTAAAAATCGTCCTGGCACATTTTCACCAGGTGCTGTGCTGTGGAACCAGAGGGACAGGCTACAGCCTGGTGTGTGGCGCCCAGGGAGCTGGACTGTGCGAGCTCTGAGGCCAGCACTGAGTCTCCTCTCCGAATGGCTGACTACTGCGTGGACCATCGTTGCGGCTTGGGCGCCTGTGGTCACAGGGCCCTCACCCTGGGAGGGAGAGCACTCTTACTATTAGTTTTGAGCTTCTCGGGTGGCTCACCACTGGCAGGTGGCCTCGGGAAAGTGCTTGTTGGTCTGGTATTCAGCCTGAAGAAGTCTAAATCGCTTTATCCTGGGTGTGTGTGATCTGACAGTGAAGACTGCATACACTCTTACATTCGGAACACAGCCTACACCCATCCCTGGCCCCAGTCCCTCCACACTGCCTCCTTCACTCTGCCCCAAGACTGCCCCACTGCTGAGTCACTCTAGGCCACTCTATTTCTTTTTCTCTTTCTTTTCTTTTTTAAAGACTTTTTTTTATTTATTTGAGAGAGAGAGACAGAAAGCCTGAGAGGGGTGAAGGGCAGAGGGAGAGGGAGAGGGAGAAGCAGGCACTCCACTGAGCAGGGAGCCTGTCTCGAGGCTCGATCCAGGGACCCTGGGATCATGACCTGAGCGAAAGGCAGACACTTAACTGACTGAGCCACCCAGGTCCCCCAGGACGCTCTACTTCTGCCCTGGAGTGTTCTGGAGCAAGAAAGTACCTTGGAGCTCCCAACCAGCCATGTGGCCCAAAGCTGAATCCCTTGCCCATCTTTTTGTACATCTGTCTGTTGAAGAGTAGTTCTAGCACACTGAGAGAATTTCCTGGCTTATTCTTTTGGGTTTCTTTTTTTCTTCTCCTCAGAATTGAAAGAATTTCTCAGAATTACAGGAAGTTTGAAATCACTGATGACACAGAGAGAGAGAGAGAGAGAGAGAGAGGAAACAGAATTCAACTTCAACAAACTATGTATTTTAAAGCTAATATCCAGAAGCTGGAGAACTAGTGGCTCTAAATTGTAAATTTACAGAACTGTTTTTGTTCCAAGTTGTAAACATGATGCTTAAAAGGAAGTGATATGAGCATAATATTTTGGAAAAACTATATAGAGACGCACAGTAGTCAGTGTTACAAATTTTTCCAGTTATTTTTTTTCCTATTCATATATGTATATAAACAGATTTTTTTGAAATGGGAACTGGATTTACCTACTGTTCTGTATTAACATTTTTCACTCAACTACATATTATGACTTCATGCAATATTTTACCTCATTGTTTTTGGTTGCATGCATAAAATCTGGAAATGCATCTTTTTATTGATGATTATTTATCATCATAAATATTACATTAAGCAAGTTTGGACAAAAAAAACCCCAAAAAACAAACAAGTTTGGACAATAAAAAAAAAAGGCAGAGGTAGGGTCGAGTCTGGCTTCAATAGCTAATACCTTTGACTATGTAAGTAAGGAGAGCTTGAGCAATGTTCCTGGATTTTAATACCCCACACGTGAGGGTGTTTACGGCAACACGCGGCATTATCCGTGGTGGAGTTCACACTTTCTAGACATTCTAAATTATTTCTAGGAGCCAGGAATTCTTTGGGTGGGCAGTTAGAATATTCTGCCAAGAGCTGAAGTAGCAGAGACACTCAACGTTCTAGGTCAAAGTCACTGGCCAAGTATTATACTGGCTGATAGCAGACAGAGTAGACACCAAGAGGGCATCTAGCGAACAGCACCGCTGGCTCGTCCTCCCATGTGAAATTCTCTCCTCATCCATTGCATGTAAGGGCCCACGGCTCAGATGGGACAATCTGGGGTACTGATGGCACCAATAGTCGGTAGAATAGCAGGTGGGGTGAGTCAGCACAGCTTCTGCTCACCTCTTTAAACTCCATGTCTTAGGAGTACACGAAGGAAACAGTGATCCTATGCTTGGCAGCGCCGTAGAAAGTACACCATACTCCCCATTTTGCAGATTTTAAGTTACAAAGGCCTCTAAGTAAATATTTCTTAGTGAAGTGACACTGGGCAAGTCATTTAAATTCTTGAACTTTGTTCCTTCGTTGAAAAAATTAGGATTATAGCCTTTGGTTATTAGAGCTTTAGTAAGAATGAAACAAGATGGTCCACACAAAGAGCTTAGGACACACCCTAAAACACGCCCAATACCCAGGAACTGCTGTTATTATTTGAATGGGAGCTAGGAGGGAAGAAGAGACGATCAGATCTAAATAGGGTTTCACACAAGACAAATATATTCACTGATCTATCAAAGTCAAAGAATGTACCTGTAGGAGGAAAATTTGGCCCATGCTTTAGTGGGAAGAGATTCCCACCAAACCCAGACTAAACCCGTGTTCAGCTTTGCAAACATGCTACAGAACTAAAACCGACATCAGATAGGATGCTGCAAGTTGTTCAGAGACAATAGTTTACCTCCCACACAGATTCTACTCAGCTTGTTAAGTGCGAGAAGTCAGATCACAGTCAGGTACTGTGCCTTAGTGCTGTCCCCGAGGGCATGGGAACCAACCAGGGCACCTGGCCACGAGTCAATGAGCCATGTTGTAACGGCAGCTCTGACAGCGCACGTCCGTGGCATCTCTCCAGGGATGAACCAAGCGTTTCCATTTCCTGTTTAGTTTCACATGGGTAGTGATTATTTATGGAGTCGCAGGAGGCAAATTTTTTTTTTTAGGTTGAACAACCAATTGTGGGTTTTGAGATCCATTCCATGAATAACAGTAAAACTAATAGTTTGATGACTCCACATTTGCAGTGAGGTCACTGAGGGCGGTGTTATTGCTTCTGCCACTGGGGACATGGCATAACACAGCCACCCATGCAGTCCTGGGATTCTCCATAGGATTCTGTCTTCTGTCCCCAGGTTCACTGTTTGCAGCCCTTTCCAGCAGTCGCATGGTCTCTTCTGCCACAGGTGGTGGCACGTGGTTGTTGGCTTGCTTCTGGCCTGTCACTGCTCCCCAGTTCCCTCCACCCCACCCGCACCCCACAACCCCGCACACAGGGATCAGACGTTCCTCTGCAGCTGACCAATGCAGCTGACTTAAGGCTGTACGAAGCAGAATTCTGTCACTCCTGGCCTGATGTGGCATGTGGGCCTGCCCCACTTCTAAAAAAGTGTTAAAGAGACTCCATTAGAATCTCTCATGAAGTTTCTGGAGTCAGCTCCCAGTTGAATATACCTAGACAGGGAAGGTTTTCCTGCTTTAGTCCAAGGTCGGAAGAGGTCCTATCTGAAAGATCTACTGCTTGCTTGCTTACTTTTTGTTTGTTTGCTTGTATTTAATCTATTTTATTTTATTTTCTTATTGACATATAGCACATGCATATTAGTTTCAGGTGTACAAAATAATGATTTGATGTTTGTATACATCGTGATCACAATAAGTCTAGTTAACATCTATCATCATACGCAGTTAACAAAATTTTTTTCTTGTGATAAGAACTTTTAAGATCTACTCTCCTAGCAACTCTCAAAAATGCAACACAGTGTTATTATCTACAGTCACCTTGCTGTGTACATTCCATGCCCATGACTTCTTTATTTTATAACCAGATGTTTGGACCTTTTGACTTCCTTTACCCATTTTTCTTACCATGTCCAAGTCCTCTGGTAAGCACCAGTCTGTCCTCTGTATCTTTGAGCTTGTTTCTGTTTTGTTTTGTTTTCATTTTAGATTCCACATACAAGTGAGGTCATGTAGCATTTGACTTTCTCTGTCTCATTTATTTCACTTAGCACAATGCCCTCGAGGTCCATTTATGTCATTGCACATGGCAAGATTGCCTTTTTTTAAATGACCAAATGACATTCCAGTGCGTGTGTGTGTGTGTGTGTGTGTGCGTGTTGGCTATTGTAAATGATACTGCAAGGTACATGATATGAACATTATCTTTTCAAGTTATTTTTTTTTTATTTTTGTTTGTTTGTTTGTTTCAGGAAAATACCCAGAAGTGGAATTGCTAAATCATAGGCTAGTTCTATTTTTTAATTTGTTGAGGAACCCACCATACTGTTTTCCATAGTGGCTGCACAATTTATATTCCCACGAGTAGTGCACGAAAGTTCCCTTTTCTCCACATCCTTGCCAGCACTTGTTATTTCTTATCTTTTCGAAACTAGCCATTCTAAGATGTGTGAGGTGTTGTCTCAGTATGGTTTGGTTTTGCCTTTCCCTGATGAGGGCGCACAGCTTTCTGACTTCCACACAGCATAGGTTATAGGCAACCAGGTCACATGGAGCTAACTGCATAAGGGCCCTAGATCCTAGACAAGAAGACAGAGCCCATACATTTATTCTTAGTTATGTGTTTATTAAATATTTATTTCCCATCTCAAGTTAATTTCCTATTAGGTTCAAAAAATGAGTAAGAATTACCAAAAGAGCAACATAAACATAAATTGGAAAATTACCCAAAGGCAAGGACTATGCCAGTTTCATCCGTCTTTAAATCCTGAATTCAGATATATTCTTGGTTTTTATTACCAAAGTCATCATTCTAATAGGACTCATTTTCCATTTTCAATAACAGAGTTCTGGGGAAGCTGAAGGGGTGAGTCATATGAGCTGGGCTAAGCCAATAGTTGCATTCCTCCTCTGGTCACAGTATTGGCTTAAAACTGTGCATGTGACCCAAGCTGGTGCAATCACGGTGCATCTCAGAATTTTGCTGGGGATTATGGGAAAAAGAAACTCTCTGTGGTAGCGGCGGGCAATTATCTTTTTTTAAATTAATTTATTTATTTTTAATTTTTTTATTTTTAATAAACATATAATGTATTTTTATCCCCAGGGGTGCTGGCAACTATCTTGGGAGGAGTAGGGAATGATGCAGAAACCACAGAAAGCAGGACAGAAAAGTGGATGGCAAGAAAATAGGCTCCTTGTGTAATATTGTTGAGCTACTGGATTAGGCTGAGCCAGAAACAAATGCCATCTCTATACTTTGGGGCTACCTGAGCCAAAGCATCTCCTTTATTTTTAAGCTATTTTAAGTCATGTGCATTTATATGTGCTACTGAAAGTATCTTCACTAAAGTACTGTAATGACGCCTGCCACATAGTAGGTATCTAATAAACATTTGTAAAATGAGTCAATGATTGCACAGCAATACCTCATTGAAATTTCAATAAAGACTGAAAAAAAAATCTTTGGTATCGCTATATTCCAAAAATAACCAAAACTAGAAAAACTGGAAAGTCAAAGCTAGAGAAAGTTATCAGTTTATACAGAGTAGACGTGTCTGTATGAACATATCTACAGAGGTGGTTCTGGGTACAAACCCTAAACAACCTTTTAACCCAGGAAGATGTTACATAATGGAGATAAGGACCCTGACCACCCAATCTGAAATTCTACCCTCGCCTTCAACACTCTATAACACCCTCCCTTCTTTATTTTCATCAGTAGCAACTATCACCACCTAACATATCATATATTTTCTTTTACTTATTTTACTCAGGTATATCTATGTACTGTTGAATCTAAGCTCTGTGGGGTTGGAGATTTTGATCTCGTTTATTCGCTGCTATATTCCCAACACCTAGAACGGTGTAAGCACTTGGTAAATATTTGAAAAATGAATAAATTTTAACCTTTATTAGCAATCAGCAATAAAGACAGATTGCACAAAAATAATCATTTAGAATAGCGTAGGGTGTTCTGCTTCAGGTTAGCCAAGGCAGTTTACTTCAGAGCCAGAAACGTCCTGGGTCCAAGCTTTGGGGAGCTCCCATTCCACTAAAGACTGGATGGAGATATGGGTTTCATTTAGTCAAAAACCATGGAGAGACACAGTTGCTCAAGAAATGTCTATATTGTCTCATCTAAATTCTTGTCTTTCTCATCTCTGACAGGCCCTGGTTTGAAGATCCTTAGAGCAAATCTCAGTGAATCTTTCTTTTTATTTTATTTATTTACTTAAAGTGGGCTCCACACCCAGTACTGAACCCAACATGGGGCTTGAACTCATTACCCTGAGATCAAGACCTGAGCTGAAATCAAGAGTCAGATGTTTAACTGACTGAGCCACCTGGGCACCCCTCAGTTAATCTTTTTTTTTTTTAAGATTTCATTTATTTATTTGTCAGAGAGAGAGGGAGAGAGAGAGAGCGAGCACAGGCAGACAGAGTGGCAGGCAGAGGCAGAGGGAGAAGCAGGATCCCCGCCGAGCAAGGAGCCCGATGTGGGACTCGATCCCAGGACGCTGGGATCATGACCTGAGCCGAAGGCAGCCGCTCAACCAACTGAGCCACCCTGGCGTCCCACCCCTCAGTTAATCTTAAAAAAAAAAAAAATGTTTTGAGGCTAATAAAACAAACACAGGTGAGGCCAGAATACCAACATTTGCATTTTACTATAAGAGTAAATAATTCCTTTAATTCAGCTGTTGTTTTTTCCAAGATAATCAAACAGTGTAGCAAAATTTAAGGAAGAGTTTTAGTTCTCGGGAAATATTTTATCAGGATTATATAAAATAGTTAGGGAGAGGCCCAAATGTGAGTGTATAATCTCTCAGATAAATTTATACCCGAGATATAGTAACCACAGTGATCTTCTAGAAATCCTTTGATTTCTCAAGCCAAACCAGAAGACACATTTCAAAACATTGCAGTAATTTACTGTATACTACATTTTGTCTGGACATTTCTAAGCTTTTCCCAAATTAGTGACATTCTTGTTTCTATAGAAACTAATGCACTTTAAAAGGAAACTTAATGGCCAAAATGAACAAGATGAGAAATCTGTACAACACAAGTTAATCATATGAGGGAGGAAATTGTTAGAGTTTTTCCCTTCATTTAAATAAGACTGGGGGTGGGGGAGACAAACCCTGAGAGACTCTTAAATTCAGGAAACAAACTAAGGGTTGCTGGTGGGTTGGGGTAGGGGTAGGGATGGGGTGGCTGGGCGATGGACGTTGGGGAGGGTATGTGCTATGGTGAGTGTTATGAATTGTTTAAGACTGAGGATTCACAGACCTGTACCCCTGAAGCAAGTAATACATTATATGTTGATTAAAAAAATGGATTTTTAAAATATTTTATTGTTATTACTTTTTTTAGAAAAAGGGTGTGTGAGTGGGTGGGGGTGGATGGGAGAGGGAGAGGGAGAGACAGAATCTTAAGCAGGCTCCACACCCAGTTCAGGGCCCCACGCAAGACTCAATGTCATGACCCTGAGATTATGACCTGAGCTGAAATCAAGAGTCAGATGCTTAGTCGACTGAGCCACCCATGCACCCCCACTAAGTAACTTTTGATTGAAGAAAAATATCTTCAAGGAGTGGCTCATGAATAGTTTGTCATACATTGAAGGCCATGAATTACTTTCCCCTTGAGCTTTAAGCACCAGATCATGCTGGAAACTAGGTAGGATCCAGTGAAATGGAAAAGATGATCCCTTCATTAAATAGTGATATGCAATTAATGGTGTGATATAATTTATTATGGCTGCTTAAAGGCAAATAAAACATTTATTTAAACTCAGAGGTTAAGTCCTGGTGTTACATTACAAGATGTGATCGGTGTTTTCTGAGAAAATCCTGTAACATTGCAGCAACCTATTCAGCAAGGTCGATGAAGTGATTTAACTTATTCTTTAATGACAGTTTTTTTTTGTAAAAACTATTTAAATACATACGTACCTATACAATACATACCTATGAAAAATGTGGATAAAGGAAATACGGAGAATCTAAAATACCAATAGAGATTGTTGTGGCATTTCCATAGCTTAAGGGAATTTTAATGCAATGCGGGTGTGTATGGAACAGGGTGGGCTAGGAGCAGACAGGGAATGGGCATGAGTGCAGAATTGTGTCACCTACTGTCTCTGATCTGTCATATATGGGCACTCCTCCTTGTAGTAGTATTTCCTGGGAATGAATCTGCATTCCAGAGTCTTTATCCACGAGACTTCTCAGTTGAGTGGGGCTGAGGGAGTGATACTCCACAGCATACAAGGACGCTAGATTCATGTAGGCAGAGCAATATGACCTGAAAGATCTTCGTTATGTTTTTGCCCAGAGCCAGTCCTTCAGGGTGGGGCGCGTATTGGTAGGCTAATTCGGATTTTGCACAGGTAAATTCACATATGCGTCTTGGTTGACTGACTTGGTAGCAACAACAACCTCACAACAATTTAAATAGAAAAGGATTAAAAGAAATATAGTAAGGAGGAAAAGACAGAAGAAAAATTTTATATCTTCTCAAGATACTAGCCCTACCACACTTTTACAAAAATACACTTCATATTCTGAAGGTAGTGGAGATAGACTAATCAAATCAGTCAGGTTAGACTAAACTAGGCTGTGTTAACAAATGAACCCCCAAATTCAGGGGCTCACCAGAGTGAAAGATTGTTTCTCACACCAAGTCTGGGACCATTTAGCAGGGACTTGCCTCTTTTGAGAGAATCAGGAATCCAGGTTCCTGCCATTTCGTGATTCTGTTCTCTCCACACATGGCTTCCAAGGTTGCTGGGTAAGAGAGAGGGGGAGAAGGCACTCTGGATTTTAAGTGCCTCTCCCTGGACATGATATGTTATTTCTGTTCACAGTTGTATTCCCCCATCGCACTCTGAGAGAACCAGGGAGATGGAGAAGAGCACGTGAATATTCAGCAAACAATAACTGAGTTAGCCACAGAGATGAAAGGAAAAGACAGAAAATGGGTGAGTAAAGGAAAGGATAAATAAGTGAGTGATACTACTGAGGGATGTAAAGAGATAATAGAACAGGAAGCCAAAACCCAGCCTCTCTTCCATGGCATTAATGGGTTACCTGGAGTTGACTTTAATCTTACTTTGTAAACAATGCTTTTTTCTGTCCCCCCCCAACCCCCGCCTTAACTACAAAGTAATGGGACAACTTTTTGAATAAAAGGATCATATGTATAATTTGACTCTCATCCCTTCCCCCTATACAATTTTAACATGCTTATAGTGTTTGTCTTTTTAAAAAATTTCTTTTTTTCTTTCTTTCTTTCTTTCTCTTTTTTAAATTTAAAATTTTTTTTCTTTTTTTAATTTAATTTTTTAATTTTTTATTAACATGTAATGTAATTGGGGTGCCTGGGTGGTTCAGTGGTTAAAGCTTCTGCCTTTGGCTCAGGTCATGATCTCAGGGTCCTGGGATCAAGCCCCGCATCGGGCTCTCGGCTCAGCGGGGAGCCTTCTTCCTCCTCTCTGCCTGCCTCTCTGCCTACTTGTGATCTCTGTCTGTCAAAAAAAAATAAATAAAATCTTTTAAAAAAACCAAACATCTAATGTATTATTAGCCCCAGGGGTACAGGTCTGTGAATCATCAAGCTTACACACTTCACAGCACTCACCATAGCACATACCCTCCCCAATGTCCATAACCCAACCACCCTCTCCCTACCCCCTTTCCCTGGCAACACTCAGTTTGTTTTGTGAGATTAAGAATCTCTTATGATTTGTCTCCCTCCTGATATCCCATCTTATTTCATTTTTTCCTTCCCTATCCCCCAAGCCCCCCATGTTGCCTCTCAAATTCCTCCTATCAGGGAGATCATGTGATAATTATCTTTCTCTGATTGACTTATTTCACTCAGCATAATACCCTCTAATTCCATCTACATCATTGCAAATGGCAAGATTCCATTTCTTTTGATAGCTGCATAGTATTCCATTGTGTATATATACCACATCTTCTTTATCCATTCATCTGTTGATGGACATTTAGGTTCTTTCCATAATTTGGCTATTGTGGACATTGCTGATATAAACATTCAGGTACACATGCCCCTTCAGATCACTATTTTTGTATCTTTAGGGTTAATACCCAGTAGTGTGATTGCTGGGTCATAGGGTAGTTCTATTTTCAACTTTTTGAGGAACCTCCATGCTATTTTCCAGAGCGGTTGTACCAGCTTGCATTCCCACCAACAGTGTAGGAGGGTTCCCCTTTCTCTGCATCCTCGCCAGCATCTGTCATTTCCTGACTTGTTAATTTTAGCCATCCTGACTGATGTGAGGTGATATCTCATTGTGGTTTTGATTTGTATTTCCCTGATGCTGAGTGATGTGGAGCACTTTTTCATGTGTCTATTGGCCATCGGGATGTCTTTTTTGCAGAAATGTCTGTTCCTATCCTCTGCTCATTGCAGATCATTGATTGGATTATTTGTTCTTTGGGTGTTGTTTGATAAGTTCTTTATAGATTGTGGATACTAGCCCTTAATCTGATATGTCATTTGCAAATATCTTCTCCCACTCTGTCTGTTGTCTTTTGGTTTTGTTGACTATTTCCTTTGCTGTGCAAAAGCTTTTGATCTTGATGAAGTCCCAATAGTTCATTTTTGCCCTTGCTTCCCTTGCCTTTGGTGATGTTCCTAGGAAGAAGTTGCTGTGGCTGAGGTCAAAGAGGTTGCTGCCTGTGTTCTCCTCAAGGATTTTGATGGATTCCTTTCTCACATTGAGGTCCTTCATCCATTTTGAGTCTATTTTCGTGTGTGGTGTAAGAAAATGATCCAGTTTCATTTTTCTGCATGTGGCTGTCCAATTTTCCCAACACCATTTGTTGAAGAGACTGTCCTTTTTTCCATTGGACATTCTTTCCTGCTTTGTCAAAGATTAGTTGACCATAGAGTTGAGGGTCTATTTCTGGGCTCTCTATTCTATTCCATTGACCTATGTGTCTGTTTTTGTGCCAATACCATACTGTCTTGATGATAACAGCTTTGTAATAGAGCTTGAAGTCTCTTCCTTTCTTTTTAATTTATTCCTTCCTTTCTTCCTTTCTTCCTTCTTAAAAATCCTCTCAAATGGTCCCTTGTAAACAGAATTCTTTATTCTCCCCATTGGGAATGCACTGCTCCTCTCCCCATAGTTATTTAGGGGGCCCAGACAGCAGGAGGCTGAGGTGTGTGGAGGTCCAAGTGTGTAAAGGCCACAAGAGGCCCATGCCAGGGAAGCATGGAACTATTGAATGCTGCTAATAACTCATACACATGGAAATAACCATCCACTAATTGTACAGGTAGAAACTGGAGCCTTTTCAGAGGACCATGGAGAAGAAAAAGAGTAAAACTCAAGTAATCTTGGAAGATCCAAGATGACCAAGACTGAGATAGAGCTTGACAGAGATAATGAGGGCTCTTCTGAATCGCAGTGAGTGAGAGACTTGTGGGCAATTTCAGAAGGGAGAGTCAAGGTCCATGAGGCTTCTAGAAGAAGAGTTTTCTCTAAAGCTAAGTGGACTGATGTATCATCCAGAGAGACTATGCCCTTGTTTTTCCAGGAGACAAAATATACCCTTTGGATGAAAGACAAAAAATCTTAGCAAGAATAAAGACAGGATAGTGAATACAAAAGACGAGGGTTTTAGATGGGGTAGGGGAGTGACAATTGGGAGAAAGAAACAGGGAGAGTGAGGAGCTGTTTAATGTTTGTTGAGTGGAACCAAATGCTTTAAACCTCTGCCAAGCTAATTGAGTAATGTTAGGGTTTGTGCTTGTAACTCACCTAATCTCTGTGTCACCTGTACTTTGAGATTCCCTCACCTTGTTGTGTAAACAGATTGTACACCTGAACTGATGGTGTGTTTCTGGTTCAGTGGCTGCATCGTGGAAGGGACATGATTATGAGAGAGGAGACTAGGGGAGGGTAAAGAACTCCAGGGAGCATTCTGCTTCAAGAAAACAGTTCTGACTCCCCCAAGTGATGTTAAGAGAACTATTCAGAGAAACAATAAAGAGAGCCCAGAAGGCCATGTTTTCTGCTTGGGGGTTCTTTCAGAAGTATTCACCTCACCCACTCTTCCTGTTGAGGCACACCCCGCTCTGAGGAAATGGCCTGGTCCTGATTTGGCTTCATAGAACTGGCTTGTCCAAGCTGCTGGGGGTACTCACTGACAGTGCCTACGTTATCCCAAAGCCCAGGGAGAAAGACTGTGCTGGTCCCTGCTACCACCACGAGAGTTTGGGTGGGCTCCATACACTTCAAACTTCCCTAATGCTATCAAGAGAAAGCAGCCAACTGGACTTTCTTTCCACAGGAATTCCAGTCTCCATCAAGAATCTGAGCAAAAGGAGAGAGGAAGCAAATATATCATCAATTTGAATTTAGTAGGTGAGTTGAAGCCCCATGGAAGTGGCCAGTGAGAGTAGGTGGGGGAACTTTGGCCCTTGGGAACTTTGGCCCTTGGTAACTAAAGCCAAAAAGCTCATGATCAGGAACCCCAGTTCTTAGAAATCAAATGCTCTAAATCCACCTTGTAACACTGTACAGAAGCATTCCTTATAAACTTGAGATAATTACAAAAATATGATTAGTAGCTCACTAGCACTGAATTTACAGCATATGTAACCCAATAATTGAGAAAACTGAGGGCTGAGAAAGTAGTGATTTGCTCAAGATCATGCCATTATTAAAAAGACAGCATGTGGCACGCCTGGGTGGCTCAGTTGGTTAAGCGGCTGCCTTCGGCTCAGGTCATGATCCCAGTGTCCTGGGATCGAGTCCCGCATCGGGCTCCTTGCTCAGCGGGGAGCCTGCTTCTCCCTCTGCCTCTGCCTGCCACTCTGTCTGCCTGTGCTCGATCTCTCACTGTCTCTCTCTGACAAATAAATAAATAAAATCTTAAAAAAAAAAGACAGCATGTAACATAATAAAATTTTTTAAAATAAAAATGAATAAATAAATACAAAGGGAGCACAGCATGCTAAGATATGTAAATTATCACTTAATATGTTGCTATAGGACCCTTATCCTTCAAAAAGTTTGGGCTGCCTTTCAATCCAAAGGCAGCATCCTACTGAAAACGAATAATCCCTCTTCCAAAATAAGGAACACAAATAGAACCTATCAAATGCAAATAAAATAGCAACAACTACAAACATATCATCACAAAATAAAACTAAAAAATTCCTCTAGCCCCGAGTTGAATTTTAGAAAAAGAGGCATTATGACATAGACATTGGCCAAAACTTGTAAGAGGGAGAGATTTGCTTCTTCACACTTCGAAGCCATCTGAATCTTAGAACTTAACCACTCCCACATATTGACATTTTTTCCTTATCTAGTGTCTACTTAGCCAGGGACACGGTGTTAGGTTAAACCTAGAACAGAGACCCCCAAAAGAAGGATGGGACCTCCTTTCCTCCCTTTAATGTGTCCTCGCCATGTGCTAGGTTCTTGATATTCATTATCTTACTCAATCTTCATAATATCTACTTGGCAGAAGTTGACGAAACTCAGAAACATTAAATAACTATCAGTTCACCTAGCTAGCATTGGGCCTAGATCACGTTCTCTTCACTATATGACTTTCTGAGTCTTGGCTCTTCTCCCAGCTACCCAGTCTAGGACACACGTGGGGCTCAACTGAGCTGTGGAGTCCTCAGGTCACCTACATGGGTTAAAACTTAAGGCTCACCTATGAGAATCATTCTCTATCTTGGGGTGGTTTCTTTCTACTGATAAGACCAAAGGAGGGTCAGTCACTGTGGATCTTCCAGCTCCGTGATAGATCTGCTCAGAGAAATGACCTTGTTTATTTGAAAATAGCTTCTGGCCTCATGAAGCATTTAGCCCAGAATGTTTGGCCACTAACTAGCTCCATAGCCCCAGCTCCCATCACAACCAGACTACCAGCCACCCCACAGCTCTCTTGTGGGCCTCTTTGCCTCTTGGGTACTGACTCTGTCCCCAAGCAGCACCAGCCCGGCGGCAGAGTCGGGTGAGGGAGGCAGCACACATATGGAGAGAGAGGTCCAGCTTGCTGTGAGAGAACCCCCCGTTCAGTAAGTCCCCCTTCTCTCTGGCTGACTGGCGGAAAGAGACAGTACGGGCAGCCGTTAGGGTCTCAGGGATTTGAGTCACCTGCTTGTTTTGACCACCTCCTCATTAGTCACCCATACTCACGGCTTGGGGGGAGGAGGGTACGGCCTGCCGTACAGGACTACGTGAGAGTTGCCCTTAGGGAGCAGAGTGAACCGGAGGGGCTGTGGAAGGCAGGCTTTGTGAGATGCTCCCGATTGCCATGGGAGGATGTCATTGGCTTGTTCGAATAATTTTGCAGGCTGGCGAGGTGGTAAAACCCATTAGGTTGAGGACTAGGTGGGGTGCAGCTAGCCAGTTGGGAAGCCTTTCTACCAGGTCAGGAGCTGGGACATATCTGGTGGGCGCAGGGGATATCATATTTAGGCCTTTGGGAACCTTGAGAGGCTCAAATACACTAAGGCAACTCTTGAAATTTTAGGCCTTAAAAAGCATTCCCAAGATCTGGAGTTTGCACTCCACCATGTGCTGGCTGTGACCCCCAGCTAGTTATTTTCAAGCTTGTTCTTCCCTGAAAAATACTGCATGATACTTATCCCCCTAGGCCTACCGTGAGAGTGAGTAGAAAGAGCTTCGCACAGCACCGGGCTCATAAGAAGCACTGAGTTGATGCTCGGTATTGTCGTCATCATAACCAGAAATAGTCACAGGAATGGATGGTCTCCTCCAAGCCTGTTCATGGTTAAACAGGTCTTTAAGTAAGGTCTTGTTTCTAGGTTTGGGATCATTGAATGACCTCATCGGTCCCATGTGAAATACAGACATTACTGTCTTCACATCTCTGCCTTGACTTTACTTGGGAGCAAGGGCTTCCGAGCATCCTGAGGCAGACGGAACGGGGTCACTAAGTGGCTTAAAAGGTTGAGGGGAAGAAACAGCTCCAGCCAAGGTCTTTCTGGTAAGCTGAAGATTTAGACTATTTATAAGTTCTTTCTTTTTACTGTCTTAAAAAAAATTTATTTTGATCAGGAATGGAAACAAAGGGATTAAGGGAATCAGGAGAGTGATTTGTAATGGTCTCCAGACTGCACTCCTGTTTCCATTTGTCAAGAGCAAAAGCTGCTGAATTGAACTGCGTGGAAGGACTTTATTAGCCGTAGCTTTCCTCCTGCAGCCTGGGATTAGAGGAATACTTTAACCTTGACACATTCATTTTAGGATCACAAAGCCCTTCGCCTATTGGTCTATTTTCCCCTTTTCATATTGCCCTGATCCTGGCAGAAGCTCTTAAAATGATCAGAGAATGGTTCTCTCTCTCTCTCTCTCTCTCTCTATATATATATATATATATGTTCTCTCTCTCTCTCTCTCTCTCTGTCCCTCCTCCTCATCTTTCCCCATATGTACTCACCAGTTGTTACTAAGACAATGAAAAACAAACCCTAGAGGATGGGAGTCTGGTAAGATTTTTTACACGTATTCTAGAAGGCTGTAGAAGAGGAGAGTATTGCCCTCGATGAAGAGCCAATGGATCTAGTGCTGATTTCCAAACAGGAATTTCTTGAAATGTCCAGGGAAAGCACAAAAGAATACGTAAGAAAAAGATCTAGTGCACTTAGCCATCAACTCATCTGCAAGGAACAAAGGAAACCTGGAAGCCATGAGTCAGGAAAATACGCAGGAGAGATTGCATCCAAATGGTGATTGCGACAAGAGTATACACTCTGATTTTAAGCATCCATTTGAAATTGGCGTGCGGTGGGTGCCACTGACGTGCCTGAATTTCTGAGGTTGGAACGTACGATTGCCTCGCGTTTGTTAACCTGAGATCTTTACTCAGTTCAATGTTAATTGTAGCACCTGACGAGCATCTCAAAGACAGAACTTTGTTGTTTGATAGGTGGAGAAATCTATCCGCTGTACCCCAATTTATTATAATTATGGAGTTTTCCTTTACTTTTTTCTTTATCCAGCAACATTTTTTGGCTTGTTTTAGATTAAAGTGTAGGTCTCATTAATTATGGCATTTAGTTGTCAGCTTGTAATGGGTATCTGGTGCTTCCAACCTGTAGAGCTCTTAGTGTCGCTGTTTCAAGGGGGGGCTGATGAATTCGCCCCAGGTAAACTGAAGTGGAAAGTACCGACTTTCTCAACTTCAGTTACTTCTCGTAGCTTCCACAGTCTCAGATTGTTCCAGCTTAGGGGGCGAGCGTGGTGAAAGGGAAGTAGTACATCTGATTCTCTCCCTATCAGAGGGATCGAGATAGGGGCTCCACATTACTAGCAGGGCTCTGTGCCAAAATGTAATCAAATAGGAAACTGGGTGCCAATGGTAATTTTTTGAAATGTGCTTTTATGACATCCTCCTCAAAGATGAAAGCAGAGTTCCCTAAAACAAACAAACAGCAGCGGACTCAGGCTAAAGCTCTGATAGGAAATTTATTTATGTTTCACCAAAACCGACTTGAAAGTAATTGTACATGATTTGAAACTTTTAATTGTTCTTGTTGTTTCTCTCTGCAAATAAGGAAATCCTGGCTTTCTGTAGACAACTCTAGATCCTGGCTATTGGTTTCTTTTCAAGGTTCTGCCACACTAATTGCTTTCTGTTTGATTCTGTGCCCTTCTGAAATTGAAGGTTGCCTCGAGGCAGGAGAAAAGCTGCGGTGGGGACTTGTGGGTTCGGGGACTGGGGTAACCCACAGTTGTGGCTGGAAGCCAGTCTCATTATCCCACAGCTTGGTGGGGCCAGCCAGGGGGGCCCATTTTCCTGCTTCAGATCTGAGCCTTGGACTAGAAGGGTTGGAATCTCAAAGCTTTCCCTTTGCATTATTTATCATTTCTGACTGATAGCAGCACCACTTTCTTCTAGGAACTGAACACTGGTCATTATGGTTTTGTTTTAATGTGGTATTTGGCATTGAATTTCACTGTTCCTCAACCATGGTTTTACGAACTGGGACTATATTAAGGGATATGTATTTCACAGGAACTAGACATTTCACTTCTCTTCAGAACCGTATGACTTTATTGCTTGTACACCAACATCTTCCTGATACCACTTTTTGATTGCTTCCTTTACATCTGCCTCAACTGTGGTGGTGAAAGTTGAGGTGACTTTACTGGTGCGCTGTCAGAGCTTTACATGGATGTGTTCTGTGAAGTCAGAAACCATTTTGTCACTTGTGTGACTCAACAGTTTTCTAAGTGGGATTTCAAAAGCATCAATTTCAAGTATCATTCAATAAATTGCTTAGTGATTTAGAAAGGTGGACTCTGCCGGGGTGGGGGACATGTAGGCATCCTGGTTGAATGATCACCATACAGGAAGTGGCAGTCACCAGGGAAGGCTGTGGGACAGAACTCTCTGGGTTCGAATCCCAGCTCTGTCACTCGCCAACGACAAGACCCAATTGTGTCATTTCTCTGTGTTTCTCGTGTGACACCTAGGGGTTGTCATGGGATCTGACATGCTAACATGGGGCTAAGGCTTGAAACAGTGCTGGGCTCCGGACGATAGCTTAATAAATGCCAACTGCCATCATTTTCCTAAAATGTGCTGGTGCTTTTAAAATCGTGCCTGTTGGGGCGCCTGGGTGGCTCGGTGGGTTAAAGCCTCTGCTTTCGGCTCGGGTCATGAGCCTGGGGTCCTGGGATCGAGCCTCGCATCGGGCTCTCTGCTCCGCGGAGAGCCTGCTTCCTCCTCTCTCTCCCTGCCTGCTTCTCTTGCCTACTTGTAGTCTCTGTCTGTCAAATAAATAAAATCGTGCCTGTTGAATCTAAGTTGGCCTTTTCTTGCACACTCTAGGCCATCACTGGGACTTCAGTGATCACAGAGTGACACCCTCATCGGCCCCTAGAAGGTCTCACAACCTGCCCTCCACTGGGCATTGCTGGGGCCTCAACCCATTAGCTGGTGTCTTTCTCCTCCCCTCCTGGTTATCACTTGGGGAGCCAGCCGGGGTATTCTTGTGGGTCTCTCTGTTTTCTTCCTCACTCTGAGATCTTAGAGCTGATTCCTGGTCCAAGACTCCCATCTCCAGTTTGTCGCTGAATGAAGATTTGTGAGCACACAGGTTCTCTGACCTCTCTGTAAGCTCACGCAGCACTAGCCTTTCTAGTTTGATGACTGGTTTTCACTTAAAAGAAAGAAGACATACCTATGGAAGGAGCCAGATCCGAGATCAGGAAGCTTGGGGAATAGCACTTACTCTTCAGTCTTCATCTGTAAAAAGGGAGGACAGGATGCCCCCCTGTCCCCTTAGCAGGGCAGCTAGGGTATGGGCATCCAATGAGCTAATGCAGGAGAGAGTGCTTTGTAAGAAAGACCAAGGGGACACTTATAAAAGCAAGGCTTTGCAGTCAAAACATACTGGTCATGAACCCTAGCTGGGCCATATATCATTTATGTCCCCTTGGTCAGTACATCTCATAAATGGGAATAAAGCTTATCATCTTACTAAACCTATTTGAAGATTTAATGGAATGGTAGACAGGGACGCCTGGGTGGCTCAGCTGGTTCAGCTTCTGCCTTCGGCTCAGGTCATGATCCCAGAGTCCTGGGATCGAGTCCCACATCGGGCTTCTTGCTCGGCGGGGAGCCTGCTTCTCCCTCTGCCTCTGCCTGCCACTCTGTCTGCCTGTGCTCGCTCTCTCACGCTCTCTCTCTCTCTGACAAATAAATAAATAAAATCTTTAAAAAAAAAAAAAAGCCTCCAAGGGCTGTGTGGGGGTTACCGAAAAGGCCTCCAGGACAAGAGAGCACAGGGGCCGAGGCTTGTTGGGAGAGTGGAAACTCCATGCGCACACATTTCCCCACACAGGAGAGCACACAGGGCCCCCCCTCGGGCGTTTTTGCCTCACTCCAGTTTTATTTCTCCATTTCTGGGGAAGGAGAGGGATTGAAAAATTAAGCTAATGCCTAGCTATACACATAAAATTCAGAAACTCCTCATTAGAAAGTAAAACCGCAGGGTGGGAGTGATCCAAATAAATTGTATTGTCATAAAGCAATTAAGGGAAAATCAGGCAATCATAAGGTGATAAAAGCCTATTAGTTAAAGGGCCTGAAAAACACAGCGGGTTGTAAAAAATTAAATTCTCACACACAGACAAAATGCAAATACGTGCAATTGTCTCTCATGGCAAAGAGTCAGATTACTGATGTGTGTGAAGAGTTAAAATTTAAAAAGCCTTGGAAAATGTGAGGCGCAGTTTGATTTCTTGTCTGTGCTCAGACTTGAGGATTTCTGTCTCCTAAATTCCTTTCTTTCCTTCACAGCAAGGCTTATAAAACAGTTTTGTTCTTTGAAAATAAGATACATCCTTTACAGTGAAATGTAAGAACATGAATGAATTCTACCCTTTTTCATTCACAGAGACCATTCTGGAATTACCGTCTTTAGATGTCAAAAGAATCTTACTCGAATGCTGTTATTAAAAATGAAGAAACTGAGGCCTGAGGAGGTTAAAGCCAAGTTTGCACTTGTCTAGTGGGTAAGTTGATGGGAGTGGGTCTGATTCTAGAAACCAGACCACTTCTCTTTTTCTCCCAGCTCAGAGCTCTTTCCATGAGTCCACCTTGCTTTCCTGCTATGATGTTAGCACTTGAAACAGATGTTGGCAACCTTTTTCTATAATGGGACAGATAGTAAATATTTTTGGCTTTGTGGGCCCTAGGGTCTTTCTTGCAATGACTCAACTGTGCTGTTAGAACACAAAAGCAGCCATCGGTGATATTTAAACCCACGAGCATGCCAGCCTTCCAGTGAGCTTATTTATAGAAACAGGCCGTGAGCCGGATTTGGTCTACAGGTAGTAGTTTGCCGATCCGTGGTCTAGATCACTTTTTCAGTAATCATTAAGGAAACCTTTAAAGAACCTAAACCCACATTTTTAGATATTACAGGGATGTTTCTAATGGAAAGATTTACCAGTTCCCTTGGTCATGTGTGTATTTTTTCTGAGCAACTCTTGTAAGTTCTCTGAGGCCAGTCCTTGGTTTACTACAAGGGGCAGAAGCTCCAATATGGGCTTAATCTTCCCCCTTTCTTCCCATTTCAATAGCAGGTGTTTGCACAGTGCAGTCCGGCGCAGTGCACAATGACCTTGCAGGTGACCCCGGACACCCCTATCTCTTTGCCCACAGTGGCTGATCTGAGCTTTATGGCAGGGATCTAAGTACTTTCCTGCAATTGGATGAACAACTGTCCTAATGCTTTAAGTAATGTCTTTTTGGTGCTGCTTAGAAATGCCACATTGATCATGGCTGAGCTTTCCAGGTGCACATGAGTGTGATTCTGGATTTCTACTACTGTTTCATTCATGCATTTGTTTGTTTCTCCATGAATGTTTGCAGCATTGTGTCTCCTCCAGCAGGAAAGAAAGTCTTTATCTGGATTTTCTTTTATGTCTTTTAACACACATGTATAGTTTTTTGGTATGTCTTGTACATTTTCAGAATGGCTTTTACACAGGCGACATTTCGATGAAATTTAGCATGGTAAACAGAAAACAAGTGGGGGAAGTCTGTGTCACAGAAGCGGAAAAGACTGAGCTTGAAGCTATTGGGGATGAAGAGGCTGAGGGATTGTTCTGTCATTTCTATACCTTCTTAGTACTGGAAGTGACCGACTGACCGGTGTTTACCAGAACAAGCAGAGCGAGTGGACAAGGCCAGGAAGAACGAGACAAAGAGCTAGGCGATTTTACGAAGGACCGGGATCCAGTCCTGGAGCAGGATGGCCTCAGCCCCGTTTGGTGAGGTGTCCCATTGGCACACTCATGAGGAAGGATCAGAAGCTGCCCCTGAGGGTAAAGACTTTGGGGATGCCGGGGCATGTGGCATAAGCTTTGGGGTTTTAGTTGGATTAAATTGATTCTTCTATATTTCCCTTATTTCTCCCCCCTTCCAGATCTCCATTCTGGCTAACTGGCCCCAATTCTTACCTTGCATCTGCATTGGATCGTCCCAGCCTGCCTTATTTTAGTGACTTGCTTCTCTTTCTTGTACTCAGTTCTGTGCCTGTCTTCACTGGAACTGATTTTTTGGCGTTAGGTGCATTTGCTACCCTGATTCTAGTCTCTTTGACTTCTGTTACCCTGCTATCAGGATGATCTCCATTTGTGCCATTATACCTTCTGTTTCCATTCCTGGGCAGTCCCCCTGCTGCTCCGGTAACAATTTATTTCCTGGAAACCTCTGTCCTTTGGACCCTGCTGGCCTCCTGGGTGAGATCAAGGTTAACCCAGCCTCTCAATTTTCTGCACAACCCATTATTGTTCTGGTTCATACTGGTAGATAAGTTATCTGTGTGGGTGTTTCTACATTAATTATTTAGTAAGAGATATCAAATGTATAACATAAAGTAGGGTCACTTCCACCTAGCCTTCCTGTTAGTTTTATCAAATTCAGTGTGGAATTAAGTGCATTGGTATTACCGAGGAGATTTACCCAAACCAGGTAGATCCGTACAACGTATGGAGTCGCTCTCCTGGAGAGCGTACTGGGCAGATCAGGTGAACACTGTCCCCCAGACGAAGCTTTATGCCGCCTGAATAGGTTATTGTTGGTTTTGCCACTCTCAGGACCAGTGAACATAACATTTGATGTATATTCTCACACATAAACATTCCAATTGTATGAACTGGGATGTATCTATAGCAGGGCATGGTGAATAGTAACAGTGATAGCACTAAAAGAACTCTAGCTCGTATGTATGCCCTGAACCCAACCTATGGTAGAGGTCTCAACCACGGTCTCAGAATTCGTTTGGCAAGTTTTTAAAAGATACAGATGCCCAGGTTCCAATCCAGACCAAAGGAAACCGAATTCCCGAGGGTAGGTCTCAGGCACGGATATTTAAAAAAATTTTTTCAGCTGATTTTAATACACAGCCAAGGTTGAAAACTACTGTTTTAGCAGGACTTTTAGACAAATAACAGCTGTCCTGCTACACAGCCTGTCGCCACCAGCCCTCTCTCTCTTAACCCTGCAGAAAACCTATGGGGACCCAGGCTGTGATTTAGGTCCCACTATCTAACTCAGCGTTCAAAACATGGGGCTCTTTTGGTCCTTTCTCTGTTGAGTTGATTGTCCAAACCCAGAAAGTGATATATCAGAGAGAATTATTTATAATTTTTAAAAGGGCCACATCAATGCCCAGACTGCATGGTTTTGTCTCCACAGGGAAATGGCTGCAGTATCTTTGAAGAGTCTGGTAGGAATTTCAACCGAATGAAAAGTTCATTGAGTACTAGTGGAATGGAAGCAAGTCTACCGTGGACTGCTGTTGTTGAAACAACCCTAGATCAGCCCATCTTTCCAGATGGAAATAGGACATACTGTAGGTAGTCTAAGCAAAAAATTAATTTATTAAAAGATAGGTTATAGGTAGTAGGAGTGCCCAAACCTGCCATGGGATTGCTTCTGGGAAGCCTGAGAGGGCCAGTCAAGTTGGTATGTACTAGGGATCTGGAACTGGCCCCCTAATAGTTCTGTTAACATCTCTGCCCACGCCCCATGGATGCTTCACCACCAACTCTGATCAGTGATGTCCTTCTTCAAGGTGCTCTTTCTAAACAGAAATCTTAACAAGATTATGCCCAGCTACAAGCATTGCTGGGAAACTGAGTAAATTTTCAATACCAGGGAAGCAAAACAGATATTAGAGGAAATTCCTAAAATATAGGAAGGATGTTTAACAAGATACAGAATGGCCTCAAAGAATGACAAACACCTCCCCCCACCCCTTTCCTTTCTTCGTACCAGAGGGACCCTTGTATGCAACCACTCCTAAAAAAAAAACTAACTGGAAAAGACCTGATGTCCATCATCTGTGTATCTATGTGAATTAGACACACTGACATTCTCTCTCCCTGGAACATGTGCACTTTTTCTCCCTGCTAACAACAAAGTGGAAGAAAAGCTTTATTCTCTGCTAAAGGCATTCTTGTCATCATGGTGTTGGTGGAGGGAGGGTTGTAAATGGGAGTAAAGAGGACAAGAAGCACCCCCCCCCCAACTCTACCAAGAAAAAGTCAACCCAGAAGACTTTTCTGTCACCCTACGTACTTTCATGGACACCCAAGTTCCCTGAAGTCCAGGGTTGGGGACATCACAATTAAGAAAGTTTACTGAGTACTCGAAGCCAGTCTTGAAAGAGCTGCCTTAGCTACATCATTACTAATAGAAAATTAACGCTATGAGGAAATGCTGGTAAGAGAATACTGAGAACATGAAAAACATTTCAAAAATAGAATAGATTTTATGGAGGAGACAATACTCTTTCTATCAGAGACAGCAGGGAGGGGGGAGGACTTTTATTTTTTTTTAATCTTAGAATAACAGGAGGGTTTTTTTCTTTAGACCAAAGGCACAGTTGCACACAATGGTGCCCTCAGGACACTCCATGTTTCCCCTGGCATTTCAATATACACAGTTCTCATCTAACACAGATGGCTTCCAGAAGGATTTGCCTAGAGGCAATATAATGACCCAAATAATCTCTTCAAGTCTCTTGCAGGTTTTGATGCTGTGAAATAGCTTTTCTCTAGTTCTCCTGTGGAAACCAAATGAGTGCCTTCAAATGCACTGATGAAGTTTGTACAATACGATCGACTGAAGCCTCCGGGTGGTTAGTGGAAGAAGTAAGTAGGTCCACGTCGGAGAACCTCCTTGCGCCAACCTAGCCTCGTCCTCTCTTCATGGCATGTGCAGTCTGCGTCCATCAGATCCCATGTCCGCCTACCCAGGGTGACCCTACGCTTCATGGAAAGAAGCAGAAAGTCTGAAGCAAGAACTTCAAAGACAAAGGGGATTCTATTTTAAAATTATGATTTCATTAGACAGCGACCCAGCATGAAAGGTCATCAGTAAAGAACAAACAAGGGTTCCAGAAAGGCTGAGGAAGGAGTGCCTTTCAATGGGGAACCTGGGTGGCTCAGTCAGTTAAGCATCTGCCTTCAGCTCAGGTCATGATCCAGGGTTCTGGGATAGAGTCCCACATTCTGCTCAGCAGGGCATCTGCTTCTCCCTCTACCTCTGCCTGCCACTCCCTCCTGCTTGTGCTCTCTTTCTCTCTCTGTCAAATAAATAAATAAAACCTTAAAAAAAAAGAGCACCTTCTGAAGAAAGCACAGCATAATTAAATGTATACTTGGCTGCTGATGGTTCCTATTCAAGTCTGTGTGCACAGAGGAGGGAGCAGTTTTCTATTGCAAGCATTTGGCTGGTGTTGGTCCTGTTTCACTGAAGGAGAGAAGTTGCCTGTGGGAATACTTCCCATGTTATTAAGCTCTATAAAGATGTTGCCATTTCTTCATCTTCCAAGTTCTATTCTGTCCTTTGCTGTTGGAAGCCTATAGCAGACTCCAAAGGATGGCCCCAGTGTGGGGGCCTAAGCCAACATTTGAAAGGATGTGTTTCTTTCCACCCACATTATGGAGAAAGGAATAAATGGAAACAAAAAAAATCTTGATATTAACATCTAGTAGTACATACATAACATTTATGTATCTACCAGGTACTGTAAATCCATGGCCTCAATTTTATCTTCATAAAATGCTTATGAAGTACCTGTTGTTGAGGAAAATGAGGTTCAGAGATGGTTCAGAGGTTCCTTTGTCCATAAGGAAACACCGGATTCGCCCATCGTGCTTCCACTTAGCTACACCATAACCTCTGGCAGCCTTTGCTGCTGTCTGCAGCTGTGGAGCGCGGTCATGGACAGGTCAGCGGTCCGCGCCCTGCCACATCCTCTCGTCCTTACCACTTGAGTGCACACTGCTCGGCTTCTCAGTTGGCGTTTCTTGGCTTGAATACTCTCTCTGGCTGACCTTGGAGCTTAGTTTGCTCCTTCTGCTGATCCAAAGCCCCCATGCACAGATGTGCCACTTTCACCTCCCCACCCCCACCGCCAGGCAGTCGCAGCCCAAGGCTGAGAGGAACTGGGCTATAAATACCCCAGCTTCCTCTTCCTTCAGTGGGACCCCTCTAAGGCGTGTGTTCTCTACCTGCTCTGAGTTCCTCAGCAAGAGTAATCTTCAGTTATCCTCAGTGGGAACTTGCCTGATAACAAAGGAGGGCTCTTTCCTTCACTTTCTCACTTCCTCACACTCTTGCCAGTGTTGGCTCTTTAAAGTAACCACTGGCACTTGGAATCTGGTCTCAGGATCAGCTTCTGGAGGAACTCAAGTTAAGACTTGAGTATGTATGCTTGGGGTAATGTGTGGTTTTTGTTTTTGTTTTTTTAAAAGATTTTATTTATATGAGAGGGAGCAAAAGCAAAGGAGATAACACAGAGGGAGAGGATGAAGAAGGCTACCCAGTGAGCACGGAGCCCGATGTAGGGCTCGATCCCAGGACCCTGAGATCATAACCCGCGTCAAAGGCAGACACTTTAACCAACTGAGTCACCCCGGTGCTCCTAGGGTCATGTTTTGATGGCAAAAATGGCTCCAACTCTCCAGTTGTGAATTTACAGCTCCTCTCATGAATTGATGAGGTATATTTCTCTATGCCCTGCACCCATGCTGGCCTTGAAACGTGCTCCGGCCCATGCAGAGAGAGCCCCTTACAGGCTGACGCCATGGGAGGACATTCAGCCCTTAGCTGGCTCGCAGACTGCAGACACCTGGGTGAATCCAGCCCCTCCCAGCCACATTATCCAGATCAGCAAAACCACCTAGCGGACCCTGGGGCAGACTTGGGGCAAAAACGCATACATGCCCCTGCTCTTTCTGTTCAGTACTCTTGTGGCAATAGATTACTGATGCCATCCCTGAAGCCCTTCTGATTTCTGTTCTTTCAGCTTCCCTCCCTTCGCTCTACTCTTTTTGTCCATATTCGTTTTCTTGCTTCTCCGCTGCTAGTGTTTGTGAATATATTCATATTCCTGGCAGATCCCTGAGCAAGCTGGGAGTGCTCAGCAATGCGTAGTGAACTCTGTTGTTCATTTCACGGTAACGACAAATTCCAGGTGATCTTCTAGACCTTTCCTTCCATCACTCCACTAATTAAAGGTGGAGAAGCTGGGCTATGTTTATTTAACATGATTGTGATATAAGGAATCAACTGAAGAGGAGGTGGAGGGCTGCAGGAGGGTAGAGGCCCTCAGAAGACACAGGGGGAAAGGAAGATTCTCTCCACAAAGATTTTTAAAGAGCAGGAAAGAGATATGGGAACGCAGGATAAGGCCTTCATGTTTTCCTTCTGGAAGTAACGAGTAGTGAGAGGTGCTGAAGATACAAGGATGTGTAAGAATGTGGTTTCTGCCCTTGAAAAACCAAGGTTCTGATGGGGGACTCTGCTAGAAAAGACAGAAATTCAGTAATTTTTCTGGAGGCTTTAGAGAGGATCCAGTAAAAGTGTGTTTCCCAGGTAAGGGACGAGGTTTAGACAAGTGAGAGAGGCTGGTGGCTTCCCAGAAGTCAGTGTAAAGGAGATGAAAGCCAGAGGCCCAGGCGGAGTGGGGTCGGGCCCGTGGGGAGGAGGAAAGGTTTGACAAGGAGCAAGTTCAGGGTGATTCCCTACCACTACCAAGCTTCACGGCGTGCAGTGAATGCCTGAGAATCCAGCAGGCAGACGGTGGGCAAGTGTGTCCCGAGGGCTCTCCTGCCTGATGCGGAGGAGAAATAAAGCTCTGTGCTTGCTGAGGGCAGTGGATTTTATAGTCACTCAGTGGTTCACAGATTTACATGTAGTCTACCTACTTAATAGCAATCAATGTGTCATTTGGCATTTGTGTTAATTAAACTTTTTAATAAAACTTTGGGTTAAGAGTGCTTATCTCATATTTCAGACATTCCCAGGAGTGCTTAGAAAGGGGCTCGGAGTAGGAGAAATATGCCATTTGGCAATAATCCATGAAACTAATTACCATAAAGAAGTCATGAAAATTTGCACAAGGGCTTGCTACAAATGGCTGAATCAATTCAGAAGATAATTTACCTCAGTTTTGCCAGATTCTCAATATACCTGGTCCCTCACCTCCCCATATGGAATCTTGCAAGAGGTTCGATCACTTTGCCTTCCTAAGATTTGAAGAAACTGAACTTGTCCCTTAAAACCTGACCTTTTTTTTGGGACCCCATGAAAGTCCAATGCTAGTACCATGAAGTAGGAAAATATGGTTTTCTATGCTCTTTGTGACAGAGTCCCCAACATGAAGTATTCTATTGAAGTTCAAAATTCAGGATGAGCTCTCTGTGTCATTTTCTGAAACAAAAAAATAAGACTGCTGTATTGGCCACTCGAGGATAAGCTCCTTAAGAGTAAGGATTTTACCAGTTAAGTTTGCCTTGACTGCATTTCCAGTGCCTGATGTATTTACTTAATAAAACAATAAAGGATTATATACCATTTCATACCCAAGAATAACAAAGCCTATGAAAACCAAAAATGAATACTGGAAAAAAAAAAGAATGCCACTTCTCTAGGGAAATGAAGAAACAATAAATTCATTTCTCAATAGATGAACTACCGGTGCCTATGCAAAAACTATGTCTACGTGGCCCAGGTATAAAAAGGTCTTAGAACAGGCCAGGATAAATGTCCCTGGTCTCATAATTTGAAAGTCTCTGGGCAGCTTCCTGTACCTGTTGTTTGAACCACATCCTGCCTTTCTGCCCATATTCAGAAGAACTACATGTGACCCATGCTGGTGATGGGAGAGGTAGTCCCCTCTCTCGGCTTGGCTTGAGCCCAGCAGGTTCTGAATAACAGAGGACGGGTAGGTGGTCATTGAGAAAGAAAACACTGGTCACAGTTCATAAAAAAAGATGATGGGTCACAGCTTTCTCTTTCTTGTGGTCTTCTGTCTTGGGTCTTCGATTCCATAAATACCTGGTCTTAAAGTACTAACATTATTTTTGTTGTTGTTCTTCAGATTTAGTTTGGTTCTAGGTGTCCATGAAAGGTCTGGGACCTGCTGCTTTGCAAGTGACATCTGGTAAAGCATCTTGGAGACCCACCCAAGTACTAAGTTTGTGACTCCATTCACTTGTAAAGTCCCAGGCAGTAACCATGCACTGACATTTTGTGTATATGATTTCTGTTACTGAAAGGGTTTAAGTATAATTTTCTGAGTTTCTTCTATGGAAGAGAAAGGTCTACCTCTGGCATTTGATAAAAATCAAAGCACTTGGCTTACTTTTAAGTTTGTTCTCATGGGCTTCCTTGGAGACCAGTAAGAAATGCTTGATTTGAAAATCAGGGAAGGGACTGGGACACTCGTGGTACTCATTACCGTGGGAGTAGAATTCATGCTTTGCTAGGGTTAAGGACCAGAATCCATGGTCATCAGCAAATTTGACCCCAGGTCTGGCTTTATCAGTGCTGGGTGAGTCTCAGGGTTGGAAAGGATCTTCACAGTGTTAGAGTCTAACCACTCATTCCATGCTTGCATCCCTGTGATGACATGTTGCCCATCTCTGTTTGCTTCCCCCAAGATGTCCGTCCCATAGAACAGAGGCTGCAAGCTGGCAGCCCACAGAAGTGTTTTGTTTGGCCTGCCTGGTATTTAGATGTTTTTAAAATTTATCTTGTAACATTTAAAAACAGGGAGCGTTCTCACAGATTCTTGGAACTCTAGCTTCTCCTGAAAATCAGTTAACTATGTTGGTGCTGTATCCCTTCAGGGGAAAGCCTGGAGTGAGGTAGCCTCTCCTTCCCCACCCCCCATTTACACAAAGTGTGTGTTTTCAGCTCACCACATCATCCAGACTGCTTTTCACTCATCGTGTTGACTCCATGCGCTTGGGAGTCTTGGACGTCCGTCTCAGGACCCTTATTCACTGGCTTGACACCGTGAGAAACCAACTCTAATCAATATGAACCTCTCTGTTTTTTGTTTTTTTTTAGAAATCAGAGCTCATCCTCACTCTTCAGCTCCGGTCTTCCTGCTGTGGCTCATGTTTTCTTCTCTCTCCTGATTCGTGTCTCCACATTCTGCTGATACCCTAGTTCATTTGAGTCAAATGTTTAGGCTCTCACAATCTATATTTTTTAATAGATCCTAAGTAGCTGGGGGAGGAACAAGGAAAGGAGATGGCCCCTACACAGGAGTTAATAGCTCATTTGAGAAAGTGGAGCAACAGCTTGTGTACATGGAGTAATGAATAGATCGGGATGAATGCTGTCTCCCAGGTGTGGAACCCTGCTCCCTTGCAGAGAGGTTCATCTTGTTGGGCACTGGCCAGCTGGTTCTGCCTATGGAGAGAACAACGGAGAGCTTTTTCAACATTTTCAACATTTCAACCTGAGAGAAGGAGAATATGTAATTGTTCATAAGGGAACTGAGTCTGATATCTTTGTCTGATTGTTAATATCATCAAAGCAAATTTCATAAAGCCCCTATGATTTTTCTGGTCTCACTTGATGTTTATTGTGCTTAGCACAAATCATGGGAAAGCTAACATTTACTTTACATTTATATTCAAAATATATTGGCATTATGGTTGCTTTTGGGTGGTCTAAATGCCTCCTCAAACTTGGAGAGGGCCCACCCAGCTGTTAGGAGGGAGATTACCTTACCTCTAAATGATCAGATTTCCACTCAGAGATTAATAATAGGGCTCTTTTCAACAGTACCTTTCAGAAATTTTACATTTTATTAAATACATATATTTAGAGAGAGAGGAGAGGAAGAGGGAGAGAGAGACACACACTCAAATGGAGGAGTTATTAAGGTTTCTTTAAAACCTTTTGAAATGGGCATTACTTGTCACAAGTGAACAGGAATGAGCATACGCTTGACCATCTTAATGAGCTGAACTCCCATGAAGTTAAAGAAGCTGGTCTTTCCCGCTGGGCCTCTCTGGCCCCCCAGCTATTTCATAACAACAGACAATGTATTAAGCACCTTTATTTCTAGGCAAATCCATTATTAGTTGGGGCAAAGGGAATCATTTCAAGTAAAATCGAGGACAACACAAATCTTTAACACAATTCAAACTCTACTCTTATTTCTGAAAGTCTAATCTACTTAGTTAACATTTTTAACTGTGGCTTTTCAAACCATAACCCCACTGAAAGGTGACTTAGGATTGGCAACAAAACCATCACATCACACAAAAGGATTTTTCCCTATGCTATGTCAAGTCTGGTTGGAAACTGGAGGCTTTAGAAATCTACCAAGACTATCTAATTTTACTAGATTTGTTTGCCCAGTATTGAGGTCTGTGGGTTTGGGTAAGTCTGAGAAGTCTGTGGTAACATCTCAGTACATACATTTTCATATAAAAGTATTATGAGGAAAAGAGAGTGGAGGGTATAAGTGTATTAGAGTGGGGGTAAAGGTGATTCCAATCTTTTCTAAGTTGAAATGTTTTTTCTTTAGTCCTGTCCAAAGTAACATTGCAACTGAAAGGGAAAGGATCCAGTTTACCTTTGACATGTTAGGTGGTAAGTAAAGTGACTCAAGTTCAATCCATGTGCACAAAGAACCGATATGTCCACTCTGACTCTGGTCACCCAGAGAAGTCCTAAGAATAGCATGATTGGGGAAAACACCACCAGACAGAGGATCATGAGGAGAGGCTTGGGGAATTTACCCCTAAATCACTAGACTATCTGTTTAGGTTTCCACAGGAAGCAAGAGAAGTGAAACCAAAGTGAGAAATACTCGGAACTGGATTCAATACTGAGATTCAAAGAGAGCTTCGTCGGTAAAATGAAAACCTTTTGTACTGAATATTGGTGCCCTTTACTTCCTGAAATGGACTTATTTCTAAATACATAGGTAACTGAACAGAAAGGGATTTGGGGAAAGGGACCCCTATTGAGGAAAAAACTGAAAGAAGGCTTTATGGTAATTTTTCAGAGATTCCTTTGGAACGCAAATAAATCATTTGTCAATTTGGTTATTTTGTAAGTTCGAATTTTCTTATGACAGGATTTCTTCAGGAGGGCACAAGTGTTGTTTATCTAAGCAAGCCACTTGAAGGGCAAGGTTTATGTCTTGGTTAATTTATTATTGTTTATCTGCTTTGTGAAAATATTCTTTCTACTCTATTTATAAAACCCAGTTAAGAGCTGCTTGCTATTCACTTGGCATCATAGCTATTGGTAAATAAGTTTCTTTTTGGTTTTTAAGAATTTCCTTTGTGGAGTATGGCCTCCAGATAAGAGGACAAACACTGAAATTAGCCCTCCCTCCAGTCACCATAATGCGAGAAATATGTGTGGGGGTGTTCTCTGACCCGAATAGAAAACACTGTGGGGCGGGGAGAAGTCGGCAAGGCATTGACAAGGCTAACAAACATGCTTTAAGACCTTGTTGTGATAGACCAATTCTGCCTTTTGGGGAAGACGTGTAAAACCCACTCCTCCAAACATTTCCTTTGGATTCACACCACAGAACTATCTTTTTATTTGCTTTCGGCCACAGCTATTGACTCAAGGAGATGGTGTCAACTGTTGTCTTTCCTGTTGCAAAGCTCATTTGGCCACTGAGCCATCTTTCAGGATTGGGCACCTAGAGATGAATGCAGAAAAGAGGAAGCTGGAGAGTGCAGACAGCCAGGCAACTGATAAGTCAGCTTCCCCAGAGCCAGGTGCTTTTGGATTAAGGAATAGGCCCCCACTTGTTTCCCCGACAACTGTGCGATAGCTCAGTCACAGCGTGGCGGCCATCTCATCCATCCCAAGTAAGACCCAAGGGGTGATTTCAGGTGAGTAGGTGAAACCACTGATCTGTTTAATACAGCTAACCCTCCATTAGCTGACAGGAGGAGTAGGTGGATGAGATACAGAGGAGGAGAGGTCCTCTATTTAGAAGGATTTCTTTTTCTTAATCAACTTTCTCATGTGCAAAGTGACAATGATATTCTTCATCATAAGTGAGATCAGAGGGGTAAATAAAAATAACGCACACAAGAAGGCTGCCAAGGCTTTGGCCCACATCTACGGGTGTGAATCTAAACCTCACCCTTAGCTCCAGTGCTAATCCCAGGCTATGGTGGGAAAGGGCAGCTCCAGACTGGGGTGGGAAGCTCATCATAACTTACACCCATAGCCACGTGTATGGTCCGGTGCCCAACGAGGCCATTTTTATTAAATCCAGTGTGTTACTACTAACTGACTGCCTGTCAACTTCACATCCATCCTTCTCTACTCTACTTTGGGACTCTGGGAACTACATTTTTTCCTCTGTTAGCTAGCTGGTTCTCTGTGAGAAGCAGCCAATAGAATATACTAGAGGAAGACAGGAAGGCAGGAAGATGGGAGCGTGGCAGCACAGTTGGTTCCCAACTGTGGCTCGTACCTGCACCCCCAGAACCTGTCTTAATGTCTGTGCCTTCCTTCCCCAAAGAAGCCCCAACACCAGCCAGGTGACACCTCTTCTGAGACTTCTGAGTCCTAGCTCCATGGGATGTCTCCCTAAGTTTCTAGGTTCTGACAACCCCTCTGTCCTCCTGGTGGAGGACACGTGGTGGGCACGTTTTACAATTAATATTGCTACAGTTAATATTGTCTTGGTCATCCTTTCGGACTTTTTAGTTCTGAAACCCTTAGAGGACTATACACACC
Source organism: Mellivora capensis (assembly GCA_004024625.1). Classification (NCBI taxonomy): domain Eukaryota; kingdom Metazoa; phylum Chordata; class Mammalia; order Carnivora; family Mustelidae; genus Mellivora; species Mellivora capensis. The sequence continues at coordinate 118,765 of PISX010002270.1, forward strand.
CTGCTGTGCCTTATGTTTCTGTCTTCACAATATACCTTGTAGACACCTGGGCATAGAGATCTTCCCAGTTCTTTATATTAGCCGCAAAGTATTCCTTCCGGCTGATGTATCATAATTTATTTAACCAGTCTCTTATTGGTGGACTTCTGGCTCTTTTTTCAATATTTTCCGGTTCAAACATAGCTTCAGTGAATGACAGGGCAACATTACAGACCACCTACATCATTTTGCACATGTGCAAGTTTATCCGTGGACAGATCTTCTGAAGTGACATTGCCTGGATCTAAGGGTGTACCCACTGAGATGTTGCCAAACTGCCTTTGGAATTGGGACATAGGATTCACATTTAATGATAGTAAGACTATCTGCGTAAGACTGCCTGCTTCCTGAAGGGTCCTCAACTGATTTACATTCGCTTCTGCTAATAGAATAGCTTTAGGCCTAAGAAATGGTGTCAGTGGAGCCTGGAAATCAGCATTCCCACCATGCCTGACAACTACTCCTCAGACGGATAGCCCTCTTGCCCCTCATTTAGGGCCCGGAGGATGCTTGAGAAGTCGGACTCACAGAGACCCATTGTGGCCCGACGGAACCCACAGAAAATGTTCCTCCTGTGCATTATTTATTACTTTCCTGCATTTATATAATATCCAGCTTCCTGAAAGTAATTTGTTTTGGATTGTGTAGTGCTGGGCAGCACATCAAAGGTATGCTAAGCAGTGGTAATAAAACATTGAGGTTTATGGTCACTGAGGTATTAAATATCACTCATAAATTACAGGGTGAGTATTTTAAATGAGCTATGGCTCGGAGAACAGTAGGCGCCCCATCTCTGCACATATTAATTGCTACAGCCTGGCTTATTAATTATCAATAGTTTCAAAGGCTTTGTTACTGTTGTTTTCTTAAGGAACTATTCGAGACCCTTTCTACGGTTTTGTTTAATGTGTGTGTGAGTGAGTGTGTTGTGTGCATAAGCTGGCATTAAGCTTAACAAAAGTGGCAAAATACTTGAGAGTACTGTAGAGTCTGACTGACTTTCATTTAAAAATCAAAAAGCCCTCCGTTTCAACCACTGGTACTCTGGTTGCTGTTCCCCAACAAGACATGTTCCCTACTGCTTTGGACTCCAAGCAGTGGCAGCCGGAAGCTCAGTATAGATCTCTCTCACTTCAGTTTCTGGTCAGCTTGACCAGAGCCTAGTTCTAAGGCTCCAACCTAATGATTCCCACCCTTTTCTGCCAAATCACACCCACCCCCCGGCATCTGCCTAAATTTCACAGGTTCCCTTTCTCTTTGAATACTCCAATATCCTTTTTTCTCTGCCTCCCTGTAACGTTGCTTTATCGTCATGGCCTCTGAGGGCCCGACCCTCTCTCCTCTGCAAGCTTCTGCATATTTTTCCTCAGGTGAGTTCCTTTAGACTTTGGGTTAAAATTTTCAACCTAGAAATCACCAAGGAGCCCCAGAGAACACCCAAACACCAAACTCGGAAAGGGACTAGTGTTTTAGTAAAACCCAGTGGCTTGCTTTGGGGGAGCTTAACAACCTAACACAAGCTGTCCGGGCATAGAGTCGGCCCAAGAACACAGAACCTTGGAAAATTCTTCCCAGTTTTGTGTAGTAGGAGACTAGAGCTACTATAGGCAGTTGAGAATTTAGGAAGTAGATGGCTATACATATAAATCAGGCTAGACTCCTTGCTGTTATTTGGCTTTTTACTTTTTACTTTTTACCTTTTTACTGCAAGTGGCTCTGTGTGGCTACCTTTGTCCAGAAAAGCCATTCTATACGTTTTTAGTTTGACTTTAATCGTATGAAAAGAGGAATTCCAGAGAGGAGAGGTAGGCGGCTATAGTAGTTTACGGAGATGGCAGGTTAGACCTGCTCTGTCCAATATGGTAGCCAAGAGCCACATATGGCTGGTGAGATTTTGTATATGACAAGTGAGAGTAAGGAACTGAATTTGTCATTTTATTTAATTTCAATAATTGAATTTAAATTTAGAAACCAATGCTTGATTCAGTGATTAAAAAACTTTTATGTATGTTTGGAATAAGTTGGGTATGTGAATCTATCTTTGCAATTCTAAATTTTATGAATCTAAATACAGAGCAAGTATTTCTAATGAAAATTTAATATCCAAATAGAGATGCACTCTAAGTTTAAAGTGCATGCCAGGTTTTAAAGACTTAGTATAAAAATATTTAAAATAGCTTATGAAAAATTTTTATTGATTACATATATTTTCAGTATGTTAAGTAAAATCTATTATCAAAATTAATTTTGCCTGTTCATTTTCATTTTTTAAAATGTGGCTACCAGAAAATTTTAAATTACATACATGGTTTCTATCAGAAAGTTCTGGGTTAGAACAAATATATCTTGGAGCGGTCTGGAGACTCTTGGAGCCCATTCCTACTGACTTCTACAGAAATCTTGTTTGTAACAATTACTTGGCACTAGCAAGGTGAACATTTCAAGAAAGTCCTGAAATACTAACTTGAAAGAGATTGCCAAGACTGGGAATTCATACTCTATATACACATTAAGAGTTTGAATTTCTCTACCAGCAGTCGTCTTCCTTTGAATATTTTTAAACTTAAAGTAAACATTATTTTTCCTTTATTCTTCCACAGCTTTTTTTTTGGGGGGGAGGTCCTGAAACTTGTGTTTTTTGAGAGTTTTCCATAGTGATCCAGAGTGATACTTGTAACTCTAGTTAATTCAATTTCACTACCGTATAATGCATAGTATTCTGTTGTCTTAATATACCACAGTTGATTTACTGGTCTCCCTTCGCTGAACATTTAGATTGTTTCCACCACTCAGGTTGTTTCTCACCATTCAAACCAGTGGTGCTATGAAACATCCTTGTTCACATTTCCTTGTACGCGCGTGCAAGAGCTTCTTTGGAGTGTAAGTCTGGAAGTGAAACTAAGGTGTAGGCCCAACCCATCTTCAACTTTACTAGATAGTGTTAAATTGTTCTCCAGGGATCCTATCAATCTATGCTTCCAACATCAGTATTCTGTCACTCTCTTCTGCACATTTGGTATTCTTTAAGTGAAAATGTTTTGTGACCTAAAGTGTGAAACACTGTCTCTGCTGGTTTCGTGTTTTTCCAGACAACTTTTCATATTTACTGATCAGTCAGTCATCTTTCTCGACCTGTTCATGACTGTTGCCCATTTTTCTCTTGGGTAATTAGCTTTTTCAGGTGAAAGACTCTTCCATCTTGAAGCCAATACATAGCTGACAAATGAGCTGTTCAGTATCTCAGCATTGCTTCTTTTTCTGTACTTGCTTTTCCTTCTCTAAATGTTTATTGTTTAAGTTTGTCTTGTGAGATCAGAGAAGGACCTCCCCCTTCCTACTCCTTACCAACTTCTGCTGTTTCTGAAAACTACAAGGAGCGGTGTAACAAGCAGACTCAATCAGGATTTTACAGCAAGGGGCCACCAGGAAAAAGGATGAAGCAAGAAAGTCTCTATTTTTTTAACCCAGGCAATAGATATGCCAATGTGTTCTCCCCACAATAAGGAGAAAAGCTACTACTTGCAAGAGAAAAAAAAAAACAAAAACATAAAAACTGCCACATTTAGTGTATGTTACTGAGAGGGTTCCTTGGATGATAATTATAATGAGATAAGAAAAATGAAATAAGGGGCCCTGGGTGGCTCAGTCATTTAGCATCTGCCTTAGGCTCAGGTCATGATCCCAGAGTCCTGAGATCGAGCCCCACATCCAGCTCCCTGCACCGTGGGTAGCCTGCTTCTCCCTCTCCCACTTGTCTCCCTGATTGTGTTCCCTCTCTCACTGTCTCTCTCTCTCTCTCTCTCTCTCTCAATCTGTCGAATAAATAAATAAAATCTTAAAAAAAAAAGAAAGAAAGAAAAATGAAATGACTTGAAGATTCCAAAATTACTACTAGTTTAAAAGTAGTAATGAAAACTAGTTTGAAGACAGCAAAAGTGCTTTCAAAAGCACCCATTGAATCTACAGCTATATGGTCAGGTTGAATCCATGGGACTGCAATTTTTAAGCGGACAGTAAGACACAAAGCTCTCTCAATAATTCTAGCTTATATTCATAGACACTTGTGAAGCTGTCTTTGAAAGCTTGTCTGTGGCCTGTAACAGCTTTTGTTTCTTAGGATACTTGGTATCCTAAGAATAGATATGGTCATTAAATGTTAATAATGATACCTAGTATTTATACAACACCTTTCATCCGAACACCTCAAAGAACCGGGCACACATTAACTCATTAATTCCCATAAGAGCCATGAGGCAAGAGTTATTATACCCATTTTACTGATGAAGGAACTGAGGCACAGAGAATTTAAGTAACTTCACTTACTCAAGGCCACATGGGACATTAAAATTTTAACTGAGAATGGGTTTAGATCTCATGCACTCTGTTCATGTTTGTCTAAAAATTTATCTGCTTGTTTTCAAAGGTTGTGGGATTTTTTTTCTTTTCCCCCCTCCTTTTTCTCCTAGTGAGTTGTGTTAAATAGACAATTATGAAAGAGATATTTTTCACTGCTTAAAAGCAAATTTCCAGGGGCACCTAGGTGGCTCAGTTGGTTAAGCTTCTGCCTTCAGCTCAGGTCATGATCTCAGGGTCCTGGGAGGGAGCCCTACCTGGTTGTCCGGCTCTCTGCTCAGCAGGAGTCTGCTTCTCCCTCTACCTCTGCCTGCCTCCATCGCTCCCCAGCTCATGCACATGTTCTCTCTCTCAAATAAATAAATAAAATCTTAAAAAGAGAAGGCAAATGTCCAAATGGCAGCACCATGTCTTATAATTTTGGAGACATGTTTACTGAACAAAAGAAAGAAGTGTGTGGCAGAAAGGAACAGAAAGGTTATACAAGATAATCACTAATATCTGATAAAGGAACCATCAGATCATTCCCTAAAAAAAGTTACCTCTCATTTCTTTACAACTAAGAAAATTCTACCATTTCCACTGGTAGTTCTACTGCCTCTCCTGTAACTAGAAGATTCAGACACTTTTCTTCTGCTTGATGAGTCCCAGGGACCCTCATTAGTTTACTTACAGCCCGTTTTATTAGGCCCCAAATTTCTTTTTATATTAAACAGACAGTTGACCTCACTGGTCTTATTCCTGCTCTCTGGCATGGTACAGAAAAGCCAAATCCCTCTTCAGCAGTACAGACCTTCATAGCTTCATAGCTTTGGACCCAGATCTTTTGTTTCCCTCTAGCCTTCTCCCTGGAACAACCAGAGTTTCAGCAACTGTAACTCAAGTGTTACTGTTTCTAGGTACATCCCATCCCGTTCACCTCTCTCTGACACACTCCAGTGGATCAAGGTCTCTCTCAAAATGTGGTACCCAGAACTAAACATAATGTTCCAGATGTGGTTTGAGATCGGAGAACAGCTGCTCCCACTAACCACACCAGAGTTCTGACTGTATTTCAAAATGATGGTTTAATCTTCTTCCTGCAGTATTTTCTCCTCCTTTTCAAAAACAAGACAAGGCGAAAACAACCCAATTTACATGGTCATTTCTTAAATATTACTTAATATTTAATGTAAAATAATGTTATTTACTTACTTTTCATTATTTGAATAATTTCAATGCCTATGTCCTCTTTTTCCTAATGTACTTCTGAATTTTATAAAAGTGGACATCATGAACAAATAACACTTTGAAGCTGATTAAAAATGGTGAGCCTCAATTCAAGTAAATCCTAAGTTTTTTCTTAATCAGCTATTGGATTCTAATCTTAGTAACAAGCCTGGAGATTTGGGTGTACATTTTGTATTTGTCATGCAAGCTATATGCTAAATGCAGTAGTGGGGTTTATGGCTTATTTTTAAAATAAAAATGTGTGTGTGTGTTTCTGAGTACAAAAGAAATGAAGTTTAGCACAGGGGCTAATAACTCAAGTTTTTGAACTAGTTCCACATGAGTTTGAATTCTGGCCCTAACACATATGAGTCATTGGACAAATTTATTTAAACTCCTTTAAACTTTAATTTCTTCATGTGTAATGTGAGGATAAAAATAGGACCTCTTAGGGCAATTGTGAAGATACTATGTGCTACTGAATACAAAATACTTAACACAGAACCTGACATAGAGAAAGTACTCCTCAGATATAAACTATTTTTATTGTGAAAATATTTGGAACATACAGAAAGGAGAACAAAAGAAAATAAAAGTCACCTGCAATCCCCAGCCTGTTCCGGAAGAAACTACTATTGATAGCAAGAATATGTTCTCAACATTTTTTTTATACTTCAGCTACTCCTCAGTGAAAGGATTTCTTGTAGAACAAACAAGTTTGTGTAAACTAGCAATAAAATTTCCAATGTATCATAATAAGCACTAAAAATAATAATAATATTATATTATGATAAACTCAGAACTATGAGAAATACACATGTACATATGTTAATTGTTATTAGAATTTATCTAAAAATAATACATAATAGATCTGATATTCCGTCTTTTATAAAAGAAAAATCAGAAGTGGACATTATTGATGCAATGGGTGTGGGTAAGGAAAGCCTATAAAAACATACAGGGTACCTGTATGGCTCAGTCGGTTAAGTGGCTGCCTTCAGCTGGGGTCATGATCCCAGGGTCCTGGGATCCAGACCCAAGTCAGGCGCCCTGTTAAGTGGAGAGCCTGCTTCCCCCTCTCCCTCTGCCGGCCGCTCTGCCTACTTGTGCTCTCTATCTGTCAAATAAATTTTAAAAATTCTTTAAAAAAAAATACATGTTTGTTGTATGTACAACATACAACCATGTCCTGTCCAGGTACATGTATATTCAAGACCTAAGAGCATCAGGGCAATTGCGGTTCTCAGAATCTTCTGTGATTTTATGTAACCAAATTAGAGATTTAATCAAGTTTTGATGATAATGCCAAAAGAGTACTTTGAAGCCAGTAATACTACCAGGAGATTTAAATTCCAACAGTAGTTGATTCATATTTACCTACGAGATTTACTTACGGGATTCATCTGACTGGTAAATAGGTTTAAACTTGAATTAAATTGGTTTCTTTCTTTCCCCTAACATCTCCTTCCCATAGCATGGCCTCTACTCTGGGAAAAGAAAAAGATCTATGGTTTCCAAAGCAATTTTATTTTTGGCTTCTCTGCTGTGCCTGACGTGTGAGAGCGTTAGACCTGGGACCACACTTGCTCTCCAGGATGGAGCCTCCGGTTTCCTTTTCCACCCTCTTCACACAGCCTAACAATGTCTGGCCATCGCCCTGCAGGACTGGATTCCTGCCAACCTGGGGAGACTCCCAGCACCAAAACCCTGAGGCACCCTTTACCGCCCCTTTCTCAAGCCCCTGAGCCATACCATTCCCACGTAATAAAACTTCTAAACCAGGTACTGAAGCCAAGGGGAGGCCTTGACTCCAGCAGGGCCCTCCCCCTTCTCGGGCCCCTCAGCCCCAGCTTGGGCCCGCATCTCGAAGGGGAACACACCCACTAGAGGGTCCCGGGAAGGGCCCGGACCTCCCGAGGCTTGACCAGGTGCCCCGCCAAAAGGAACGTGGGGCCGGCGGGGCGAGGGGAGGGGAGCAGAGCCCGAGGGACCCCGGTGTTTTATGGCACATTATCAGCACAGAGGCAGATGGCCAGTCAGGTTGTTTGAAGAGCAGCCTGTGATAGACGGAGAGGGCGCGGGCTCCGTGAGTCACGCCGACAGGTGTGTTATTATCGAAGTGAGGTAGGGGGTCTGGAATGTGACTTAAAAGGCAGTAATGAGACATTATCCATAAACGTATTAACTGCTTCAAGTAACATGGCACTAAAAAGTGAGGGCAACCCCATTCTTACGAAATCTCTGCTCTCTAATGGAAGTAATGCGTAAGCAGAATCAGTAAGCCAAGTGGGCCTTCTATCCGAGGAAGCCCCACATCCCTCTACTCCCCCCCAACCCCATTTCTCAAACGGAATTCCCAAGGCTATTGTAAACAGCCTTTCCATATTGGATGTTAGTTCTTAAGAAAATCTCCCCCTTTCTTGCCATCCTGACCTCCAATGTAAAGCCTTCCTCCTGACGTGTTCTTTGACTTCACACTCCAGGGCAAGGAGCCTGTCAAAAACATTGTTTTGTATTCCTTCCTGCCTTTCAGGATCATCAGGATGTGTTTACAGTCCTCCCTGCAGGGAAGAGACCTTCTCTAGCCGGGGGCCCTGGAGAGTGGGCAGCGGTCACCATTTCTGGTGTGTAATCCTGGAAGTTGAGAAGTGACTGCCGTCAAGGCCAGCCGCCAAGCAACTGTAAATGAGGATGCCCTAGAGCAGACAATCTTGAACTCTATAAGCCTGTTTGCATCTGCAACTCAGAACCTCCCCAGAGTGCCCCTCAGACACCTCAGGGAATGTTTTATCGTCACCAGAATCACCTCAGCAAAGACAGGCTCAGGAAGTTGCCCCTGGCCAGCCTGACCTGTCAATGGGATGGTTGCCTATTCCAACTTTTCACATCCTGTGTGTTTCCACCTTCTGTTTCTCTGCATGGCGAATTAGGATGGTTTACAACTTGAGACCTGCTACACCTTGTTTCTGCTTGCCTCTTTCCTTAAAACAGTATTTTTTAATTTTATAAATTTCAGGTGTACAGCTCTATAATTCAACATCTGTATATACTACAAAGAGATCTCCACTTTGGTACCAACGGTTACCATCCGTCGCCATATAGTTGACCCCTTCTAACATTTTACCCATCTCCCAAGCCCTTTCCCCTCTGGTGACCATCTGTCTCTCAATCGATGAATTTGTGTTTGTATTATTTTGTTTGCTTATTTGTTTGAAGTTTTTTTTTTATTCCACATGAGTGAAATCATACAGTACTTGTCTTTCTCCATCTGCCTTATTTCGCTTAGCATAATACTCTCATTTCAATTCATAATACTCTCAAGGATGACAACATCCATGTTGTCACAAATGGCAAGATTTCACTCTTTTTTATGGCTGAGTAATATTCCATTGCATATATATATACCACATCTTCTTTATCCATTCGTCTATTGATAAACATTTAGTCTATTTCCATATCTTTGCTCCCATAAATAAAGCGTCAGTGAACTTAAGGGTGCATATACCTTTTCAAATTAGTGTTTTTGTACTCTGAATAAATACCCAGATATGGAATGGCTGGGTCATGATATTTCTATTCTTAAGTTTTTGAGGAATCTCCATACTATTTTCCATATTGGCTGCACCAATTTACATTCCACCAACAATGTACTTTTCTCTACATCCTTTCCAACACTTGTTATTTCTTGTCTTTTAGATAATAGCCATTCTAACTGGTGTTAATGATATCTCATTGTGGTTTTGATTTGCATTTCCCTAATAATTAGTGATACTGAACATCTTTTCATGTATCTGTTGGCCATCAGTATATCTTCTTTGGAGAAATGTCTGTTCAGATCTTCTTTCCATTTTTTTAATTGGGTTGTTTGTTTTGTAGTTGAAGTGTTTGAATTCTCTCTATATTTTTTTATACTAACCCCTTATAAGGTATATATCTTTTTCCATTCAGTAAGCTGCCTTTTCATTTTGATGATGGATTCCTTTTGGTGAAGAAGATTTTTAGTTTGGTATAGTCCCATTTGCTTATTTTTTGTTTTGCTTCCCTTACTTTTACAGTCAGAGTCACAAAGACATCACTAAGACCAATGTCTAGGACTTTACCACATATATTTTCTTCTAGGAATTTTATGTTTTCAGGTTTTATATTTAAGTCTTTAATTCATTTTGAGTTATTTTTTGTGTATGGTATAAAATAGTGGTCTAGTTCTATTCTTTTGCACATGGATGTCCACTTTTCCCAAAACCATTGTATGTTCTTGGCTCTTTTGTCATAAATGAATTGTTCATATATATGTCAGTTTACTTCTGGACTCTCAATTCTGTTTCATTGATCTGTGAGTCTGCTTTTGTACCAATATCATAATGTTTTGATTACCATAGCTTTATAGTACAGTTTGAAATCAAGAGCATGATACTTCCAGCTTTGTTTTTCTTTCTCAAGATTACTTTTCCTATTCAGGATCTTCTGTGATTCCATACAAACTTTAAAATTATTTGCTGTAGTTCTATGACATATGCCATTGGAATTTTAATAGGTATTGCATCGAATTTGTAGACTTCTTTGGACAGTATAGAAATTTTAACAATATTAATTCTTCCAACCTATGAGAATGGAATATCTTTCCATCTATTTGTGTCTTCTACAATTTCTTTTGTTGGTGTCTTACAGTTTTCAATGGGCACTTCTTTCACCTGCTAGGCTAAATTAGTTCCTACATTTTTTTCATTTTGATACATTTGTAAATGAGATTGTTTTCTTAATTTTTCTTCCTACTGTTCTATCTGTATAGAAATACCACCAATTTCTTATAGTGATATTGTATCTAACAACATCACTAAATTCATTTAGTAATTGTTACAGTCTTTTGGTGGTTCTTTAGGATTTTCTATTTATAGTATCATGTTATCTGCAAATAGTGACAGTTTTACTTCTTCTTTTCTGATTTGAATGCTTTTTATTTCTTTTTCTTGCCTGATTGTTGTGGCTGTGACACTCAATATCTATGTTGAATAAAAGTGGCAAGAGCGTGCATTCTTGTCTTGTTCCTGTTCTTAAAGGAAAAGCTTTCAGCTTTTCACCATCGAGTATGTTTGCTGTAGGACTGTAATATGTGGCATTTATTATGTTGTGATACATCGCACTATACTTACTTTGCTGAGAGTTTTTAATCATAAATGGATATTGAATTTTTTCAAATGCTTTTTTCTGCATCTATTAAGATGACCATATAATTTTATATTTCATTTTGTTAACATGATGTATCATGTTGATTAATTTGTAGATGTTGAATCATCCTTGCAAGTCTGGAATAAATCCTACTTGATTGTGATGTGTGATCCTTCTTGTGTGTTGGATTTGGTTTGCTAAAATTTTGTTAAGGATTTTTGCATCTATCTTCATCAGAGATATTGGCCTGTAATTTTTCTTTTTTTGTGATATCCTTGTCTGGTTTGGGTATCAGTGTAACGCTGGCTTCATAAAATGTGCTTGAAATCTTTTCCTCCTTTTCAGTTTTTTGGAAGAGTTTGAGAAGGATAGGTATTACAAATCTTTGAATGTTTGGTGTAATTCACCAGTGAAGCTATCTAATTCTGGACTTTTGTTTGTTGGGAGATGATGAGGAGGAGGAGGATTTTAATCTGTTTACTAGACATTAGTCTATTCAGATTTTTATTTCTTCATGATTTTGGAAGATGTCTTGGAAGATTCTTTTTTTTGTTTTGGAAGATTCTTATTTCTAGAAATTTACTCATTTCTTCTAGGTTGTCCAGTTTTTTGGTGTTTAATTGTTGATAGTAGTGTCTTATGATCCTTTGCATTTCTGCAGTTATAGCAGTTCTGACTGATCTTTCATTTTTAATTTTATTTATTTGAGTATTCTCTCTTTCTCTCTTGGTTAGTTTAGCTAAGAGTTTGTTGATTTTATTTATTTTTTTCAGAGAGCGTGTTGTAGTTTCATTGGTCTTTTTCATTGTCTTTTTAGTCTCTATCTCATGTATTTCTTCTCTGATCTTAATTATTTTCTTCCTTCTACTAATTTTTAGCTTTGTTTATTCTTTTTCTAGTTCCACTGGGTGTAAAATTAGGTTTTTTTATTTGAGATTATTCTTGCTTCTTTAGGTAGGCCTGTATTGCTATGAGCTTCCCTCTAAGTGTTCCTTTTGCTGCACCCTATTGATTTTGCTATGTTGTATTACTGTTTTCATTTGCCTCTAGGTTGTTCTGGGGTTTGTTTTGTTTTATTTTAAATTTCTCCTTTGATTATTTGATAATGCATTGGTTGTTCAGTAATGTGTTTTTTCATTTTTATGTTTTTGTGGTTTTTCCTGTTTTCTTACAATTAATTTCTAATTCATACCATTGTGATCATAGAAGATGCTTGATATGATTTAAATTTTCCAGAATTTATTGAGACTTGTTTTGTGGCCCTTGACATTATTATTGTCACCAATAATAACACCAATATCAGTACCTACGTTTGCCCATACTTGTCACTTTTTCAGTGTTGAGATGTTGCATACTATTTCATTATTATTAATGGTTTTGTGAAAACTTTATAGACTGTTGATTTATTTTGAGTAAATTCAGTGCACTATTAAAAAGGGTCAGTTTACTTCTTAAGATTATAATTTACTTACTATCTTCATACAAAAGATATTAGATGGTGTCTTCACACATTAATTCAATCTTTGGCTAGTGTCTGGTGTAAGAGACTAACTTTTCTCAAACTTAACTCTTTGCTTAATTAAAGGAGAAAGGAGAAGGAAATTAATATTTATTGAGGCCTAATACATAGCAGGCACCTTTTCACAGCAGATCTCACTGACTTTCCCATTGATGCTAAGGGATAGCTTTTATTATGCCCATATAATAGAGAAGAACTTGGTATTATTGCCCAAGGTTACAGAGCTATTAAGTGGCAGATCAGAATTTAAACTAGAATGTAAAGTTCTGTCTACCTCCAAGTATTCAAATAATGAGCCTACATGTCCAATATTTAAATGTAAGACTCAGACTCTCAAAAACATACATATTCAGCATTTTTGCTTATTTGATAAAACCAAATAAGTCATATGAAACCCAGTCATGAAAACAGAATCTGTAAGTTGGGAATAAGCTTGTAAAAACAAACAAACAAAAAATACAACTTTTAAGCTTAATTATTTATTAGAAACACTTGATTTTCTTTTTTTGTCTTAAGATATTATTTATTTAGTTGAGAGTGAGAAAGCAAGAGGGCTAGCACTAGCAGGGTGGAGGGGCAGAGGGAGAAGCAGACTCGCAGCTGAGCAGGGAGCCCTATGTGGGCCTTGACGCCAGAACCCCGGAGTCAAAAGCAGATGCTTAACTGACTGAGCCACCCAACACCCCTTCCATCACTTCATAAAGGATAACTAAGAAATAAATCTAAATTACTGAAATAATTCAGTGTTAATAAAGTTTTTTATTATTACATAATTTAAATTCTTCAGCTTACATTTTCTAAATGATTCACCTATATTTCCATTTGTTTTTTAATTCAAGATTCTGAGATTTTTGGAAATCTCAGCTATCTGGAAGTATTCCTGCTTCCAGATAATAGCCATCTCCCTACAGTTGAAATAATTGTAGACAAATGTCCAGGAATTGTCAACTACCATATTGTCTATTTTACTCTTCTGCCACATTGGGAATTAGCAAAGCTCAAACCTCCCAAATATGCATTTTAGATTAAAAATATTTAGATGGAGGGATGCCTGGGTGGCTCAGTTAGTTAAACATCTGCTTTCAGCTCAGGTCATGATCCCAGCATCCTGGGATTGAGACCCACATTGGGGCTCCTTGCTCAGCAGGGAGCCTACTTCTCCTGCCTGCTGTCCCCTCTCCCTTCCCAGATTGTGCACTCACTCTCTCTTTCTCTCTGACAAATAGATAAATAAAATCTTTTAAAAAATAAAAGAAAAATTTAGCTGGAAACTAAGACCAAGCTGTAGAGGAACACTGCGAATAGTCTTTGACCCTATATAATGGTACCTGTTGTTTGTGGCTTTGTGCCTTAGACTTTCTGCACCTTCGTTTTCATGCTTGGAGGATGGAACCAGATAATTACTATGGACTCATACATTTCAAACCTTCCATGATTCTATGGTTCACAGCAAGGTCATAGGCTAAGTTCCACTCTTGCTTCTCTGTGTAACTATTGCTTGGAGAGTCCCAGAACCCTTTCCTCCTTCTTCATTGACAGCGCCTGCCCATCCTCCTACCTTGGTGAACTGCTCCCCTTTCCCCAGCACTTGTCTTATAATTCTGGTGTGGCAGACACTCAGACTGCTCCACCCACTGACCACAGGGATGAACTAGTGATGAGCACATGAACTAAATCAGGCCAACCCAAGTCTTTCTCTGAGATTTTCCATACAGCAGCTGGCAGGAAAATGTATCTTTCCCTTTGGAACTCAAGCTTTAAGGATGTGACCCCAAAACTGCCTGTTCTCTATCCCCTAACCCATGAAAGAGTTGTGAGCAAAGGGCCAGCCCGAGGCAGAAGCCAAGATGAGAGACATGGGGAGAAGACTGATTCCTGTGGTGTTCAGGTCACTGGGTCTGATTGACACTGAAGGCAGCTCCATAGTTACCTTACTGTGATTTGGTTCTGGGAATCTATAATGACCATTTCTTTGCTTAAGTTCTCTAAGTTTGGAGTCTTCTGTCACTTACCACCAAAAAAGTCCTAAGCAATACAATGTTCACTTTCCTCCAACTGCCAATGTTCTATATTCCAGTTCTGTTAAATTTTGTGAAGATAGTTTTTATGATCCCAACAATTTAACAATTCACCATGTCCTCGGAACTTTTACTCTTGAGGTGATACAATCGAATGACAGACTTATGTCAATGCTCTAAAACACGGTGATTTGAAATTTGAGCACTGAGTTTTAGGTGATGGATACTTTTAGTCATGAATCAAGAAATCTCTTCTCTCTCAAGAACACCTGAGACCTTCTTCAGCATCCTGATGTTCCAAAAGAGATAATCAAATAAAAAGAAAATATCAAACAAATTACTGAGTCACTGGATAGAACTTCTAAAATGAAACTCAGGAATGGGGGATGTCTTTGTCATGTGGGATTTGACACTAGATTAAGAGGTAATAAGACCTCCTCATAGCAATATAAGCAGGGGAGCAGGAAGAGAGAGGGGAGGGAAGGGAGCAGGGAAACACCTGGAGACACCTCTGAAATTTCCGATTGGACATCATGGCGAGTTTATGACCAACTCTGGGGAGATCACTGAGCAGTGTATTCTACGTGAAGTCCTAGAAAAGGCCCAGAGCAGCCTTGGCTCCCTGTTCCAGGGAAACTGGCAATGCATGTTTTGGGGAAGTAGTTCAACATTTCCAACAAATATAGAGAATTTATAGGGACACTTCATCTAAGAGAAGAAAACCATATACAAGAACTCCAATCCATGGCTATAAATGTAAAGTGAGAAGAGAGGTCTTTCTGCCTCACTAGTAAGAACAACTCTAGAAAACCCAAAGGAATCCTCCAAGCCATTGTTTGGTATATGGCAGAACTTGTGAAAGACAAAAGCCAGTGAGTGGCTAAGAGCACAAACCACCCCTACAGATGGGGGGAGATGGCTCCCGAGAGTGCCAACCAACCAAAGCTACTCTCCACCACAGACATTCAAAGATAAACAAGGTTGTTTTCCATCTTAAGTACAACTTATTTGCTTTAAATACAAGTAAGCTTGAATCCAAACTTCAAGATGACATGTATAAATCCCAAGACTTCCATTCCTTTTTTCCTTCTCATAGCCTTCCCACAGTAAGAGCAGTGTATAGTCTCATCGTTGGAATTTGAATCCCACAAATATAATTATCACTGCAGTATACTAATAATATTTTCAGAATTAAGGCTTTAACGAGGCCACAAAGGATTGTATAGTAAGTTACTCTAAGCACCCATGATTTTGGTTATTGTAGAAATTCAACTCTGATGGGTCTATAGGATTGAGGACTCCATATATATGATTTCTGCCTCATCCTTTTCTCCATTGCCTTCAGCATTTTCTAAAGTTGTACACTGGTGCTGGGAGGTACCAGTGAAATGATCTGCCCTAATCTCCTTGTCAGTTGGAGACCAGTACACTAGGCTCAAATAGATGACATGACTTGTTTGGGGACACATAGGCTTGTAATGGCAGAGCCAGATCTAGAAGCCAGGTCTGTGGAATATCAAGTCCTGACTCAAACCATGGCTCCATAGTCTCCTCTACAGAAGGTGGACATCAGGACAGAAGAATTTACAAAAGTAAGTAAAGGGGACAAGCAAACCAACTTAAACTGACCAGAATGGATTTGAGTGAGCAGGTCAAAATTGTAGCAAGTTAAAAAGAAATAATGTTTACTCAAGTGCAGATGACCAGGGACTCATTTTCAATCGCAAACAAGATGTTCAAAAGTTAAATAACTGTAATTGCCTTTGAGGCCTTGATGGTACTTAACATTTGCATAATGACCTTCATCTGTAAGTTTTCAAAATACTGTAAAACTAGTGTGACTTACTCATTTTTACAGATGGGGAAACTGAGACTCCGCGTGGAGTGAAAACTTGCCCAAAATGACACAAGGAAGCAAGAACGGAACTTCACCTATGACCTTGGAATCATGGAGGTCTGAAACCTAAGAGTTCTGAGGTACAGAAAGATCTAATGACCTGCCTAAGGTTGCAAAGATAGTTAGTAATGAGCTGTAATAAAATCCAGCCCCCCTCAAACCTAGTGCGGATCTCTTCCCACGTTTGCACAGGCTGAATATGGCCCCACCCAGGCAGTTGTGAAGTGAGCCCCAGAAGGAAGTTTCTATGGAAGCTTTCTAGCTTTCTAGCCCCAAGGTTGCACTTCGTTCCTCATTCCCACCAGGGATTATCTGCTCTAGGAGACTACTTGCCCTTCCTTTGGGGTTGTGAAGACCCAATATGAGACCCAAAGGGAGAACAGCACACTGGTTAAGGAAGCCCACCCAACAACCCAGTTTCAGCTGGGGTCTCCTCAGCTCTATCCTCCACCACAGAGGTTGCCGGTCATCAACCTGGCAGCATTTGATGGCAACTGACCAGACATGTCATGTCCATTAGATTCTAAATGGTGTTTTCTCCTTCAACCTGAAAATACTTACGATTCTTCCCCTTACGAGCCACCCCTAAGCAAAGAACACCCTCTTCTTTTTCCTTTAAATGTTCTCTGGCAACCACAAG
Organism: Mellivora capensis; assembly: GCA_004024625.1. Classification (NCBI taxonomy): domain Eukaryota; kingdom Metazoa; phylum Chordata; class Mammalia; order Carnivora; family Mustelidae; genus Mellivora; species Mellivora capensis. The sequence continues at coordinate 135,606 of PISX010002270.1, forward strand.
AGATGGCAACCCTGCTACAGTTGAAAATCTGTTCCACATCAAAGCTACCCTTTCTTTTCACCAGACTCACAGAGCTTTTTATTCCCAGCCCTCCTGAATACTCCAAACGCCACCAGTGTTTACATTTTTGTCCAGCCTACACGTCTTTTCCTGCTTAAGAACATATGCCCTATCACTTTAGTCATGTGGCTAACACACCCTGCTTCCTTCCTTTTCCTCTGGCTCTTCTGGCCTCTGACTCAGTTACACCCATCCTGGCTGATGGTACAGTAGGGAACGTTTTAAAAATATCAATTCTTGCCAGTGCCCTCTGACATGGTTCCCTTGTTCAGGACCGAAAATACTCCAGTCACTCAGAAGCCCAAGAACTACTAGTATTCCTCAGTACTGATTCCTTCATGCTGAGAATTTCAATAAATGTCCTCTGATGGTGACCATTTTAGAATGTGTTTCTTCTGACAGCTGCCTCTACTATTCTTGTTTCTAGTGAACACAAATCAAAAAGTAAGATAGTATTGATTGGCTTTGGAAAGAAGATGAAAACCAAAGAGGTTGTAATTCATCGTTTGCCTCAACGTGAAGTTAGAAACCTTCGTCTACTCAATGACCCTGGGTGGGTGGGGGGGAAGCAACAACTATATTCAGGGTAGCAAAGTCATTAACAATTTCTTTCTCTGATCTTATGAAATATAGAGGAATGAATTTTCCAGATAATTTTTCATTTTTTCATAGGAAAAACCTTTAAAAGGTCAAGTTATGACTTCTTCTTGGGTTATGACTGGCCTCATTAATTCAGTCGTTCCATTTACTGAGTATCTATCATGGCTGGGGAAATGTGCTGAGTTCTGGAGATAGAGTAGTTAAGGAGAACACATACGGTGCCTGCCCCATGGGGTTTACAGCCTAGTAGGAGACTATATGCATTGGTTGTCCACCTCAGTCAACTAGATCTAGTCATCTAGTTGACACTTTGATAAATTAAATATCCAAGAAGTACAGAGTATTATATAATGATATAGACTGTATTGTTGATGAAACTTTTTATAGTAAACCCTGCTAAAGCTCAAAGTTGAAAAGCTTCCTGCCTTTGGGTCAGCTGCCTTGGCAGCAGGGGGCACCATTGTGCACTTGACCAAAGACAAGTGGCCAGACCCTTGTACGCTCTCTCTAGGAATGAGGTGGGCTAGAGGAGCTCATTTGCTAATGACCTCTGGGCCGAGATGGGTCCAACGCTCTGTACTGTGTACATAATGACATTTAATACTCGGTTCCCCTGTCAAGTAGGTTTTGCTGTTTCTGCTTTGGGGAGAAATTGAAATTCAGGGAAGAAAAATGACTTGTTGAAGGTCAACAGCTTAGTGTCAGGCCTGAGCTCAGATCTGCTAACCCTAAAGTTGTTGCCTCTCTACCCATGACACACTCTCTCTCTCAAACTGTAGAAATTAAGATCTACAGTGAAACAACTTCAAACTAAAAATCTGTCAATGTCATCATTTGTGTAATAGAGAAGATGTACTTTTTTTTTTTTTTTTTAAAGATCTTATTTAGTTGCTTGACAAAGAGATCACAAGTAGGCAGAGAGGCAGGCAGAGAGAGAGGGAAGCAGGCTCCCCACTGAACAGAGAGCCCGATGCGGGACTCAATCCCAGGACCCCGGGATCACGACCTGAGCCGAAGGCAGAGGCTTTAACCCACTGAGCCACCCAGGTGCCCCGATGTACTTTTTTAAAAAAGCTGTTTGTGAGATCCATAAAGATGAGGTCCCTTTGCTACTCCTTATTTTATCTGGGGGTCTTTACAGAAACATTTAGGCTCTATTGCCCTTTGCCTAGATGTGTGTGTGTGTGTGTGTGTGTGTGTGTGTGTGTATGCCTACATCAGTTTCAAAAGATATATTTCACATCTGGATCTACTATTTCATTTTTCATCCCAGTCTAGACCACAACAAAAACACCAACACAAAAACATGAGTAAAAGGGAAATGCTGTAGGAGCACTCACATGGGAATTGTTATTTAGAAATCAGGTTTCTGAGCTCCACTTGTTCTCCCTCTCTGATCCAGTTTATCCTCAATTCTCAAGACAATGTAATAGTTTGTCATACCCTGAAGGGGAACAAAAAACCAAAAACTGTACTTCAAAGCACAGAAACTCCTTACTAACTTAAAAGAAACGATCAAGTGATTTAATATGAAAATGAGTCAAACTTATTTAAAAAAAAAACAAATATAATTTGAGGCCTATTGAATGAAGTAAAAGAAATAATTGAGTTGTTTTGGGGGTTGCTGTTGTTATTGTTTTAAAGCAGATTGTTTTGGAAGGAAATCAGGCTTTTCTAAGAAATCCTATGGTTGTTGAGTGTGGTCAAGTATTGCAACATAGACTTGGAAATGTAGGACTCGTGGTCCCCTTCCCCAGACTGTGAATGCCTGATGGACTAGAGCCTCTCTAATCATCTCTTCACTCTGTGCTGTTGTTTGGCTGGCTGTAATATCAGTCTGACTATTACAGTATGATTTTAAAACTACGGATCCTCCTAAGATGGTAGGAATTTATAGCACAAATGGAATCATCTTGCCATGATATGACCTTGCTGTTAGAGGGGCACTGGGTGATGGAGATAGTGACCAGAAGACAGCAGCGAAAAGGAAGCTGGGTATTGACATCAATGTCTATGGCTGCTCATATAAAATGGGTCACTAATGGGAATGCAACCTAGATAACCACGAGGCCACAAGGTCAGTTTTGGGGAAAGAGCTAGGGTGAGAGGTGTGGGGAAGAGCTGTGGGTTATAAGCTGTGAGCTGAGCTGCAGGAGAAATGCGAAGCCTGTGTTGGAAAGATTAGATATATATAATGGGAGCAATGAGGAGGGGATAAAAACCAAGATTAAGAGTAGGAGTGATGCTACCGGGTATTTACCCTAAAGATACAAACGTAGTGATCCGAAGGGGCACGTGCACCCAAATGTTTATAGCAGCAATGTCTACAATAGCCAAACTATGGAAAGAACCTAGATGTCCATCAACAGATGAATGGA